>JAMZAV010011613.1:0-17562 GCA_024449915.1 Sweltsa coloradensis | reverse complement strand
TAAGAAGAGTTTTTAGAGCATGTTTAGTTTCACCCATTTTTCACCCATAGAAATTCGTACACTAAATTTGGCATTTTGTCGGTATCTAATCCCCGACTAGACGTTTTAGTCCAATCTTTATGGCGGCTGAATGACACCTAGAAACTGGTCTGGCTGTATAAGGTGTCCGAGTGTGTTAGCGTACTTAGATTTGTTGCTTCATCGTTTGGAAATACTACAGTTGGAACTTCTTCACTAGGTTTGGCAAGGATATACCACAGTTGGAACTTCTTCACTAAGTTTGGCCAGGATATACTACAGTTGGAACTTCTTCACTAGGTTTGGCAAGGATATACTACAGTTGGAACTTCTTCACTAAGTTTGGCAAGGATATACTACAGTTGGAACTTGTTTCACTAAGTTTGGTAAGGAAATACTACAGTTGGAACTTCTTCACTAAGTTTGGTAAGGAAATACTACAGTTGCCCAGCAAACACAAGTGTGCGGGGAGACACCGGTATTGGTCCGGGCACTCTGGGATCCGTACGGGCTACGGGCTGCGTCGGGTGCTTAGCTCAGGGCGTCGTGCGGGGCCCGGCCGGGCAAATTTTGGATATATAGCTGACCTTGCCCGTTAGCTACCCGGTTGTAGCCTGTACAAGCCCCGTGAATGTATTTCTTCGTTCCGCCCAGCCATTACCCGTACGGGACCCATGCATCCATTCCCTTGGCTGTCCGGGCGTTCAACGGCCGTAGCCAGTACATGCCCCGTGAATGTATTTCTTTGTTCCCCCCAGGCATTACCCGGACGGGCCCATGCAATGTAACTGTTCCATTAGCAGCCCTGCACACTAACCAAGACACAAAATGAATTATGTTCTTGTTAACAACTCATTGGTGTATTCCTCTACAATAAATTTTTAGATGAGCGTAGCGAGTGAAGCGAAGATTCCATTTCACTACACTGGAGAAAAAAATCCGGAATGTTTAGTTTTTTTTTTTTTTTTGTATTTTTGGCTGTTTGTTAACACGATTCCGGCTAAACCGATACTCCAATTGTGATGAAATTTTGTGGTGGCCTTTGAAATCTCTGAACTTAGACCTGCCACGTTTTTTAGCTCAATCGAAAAATTATTTCTTATGAAAATCGCAATTTTACGATTTTTTTCGATTTTGAAAATTTCTTCGACTTATAACACCTTCATGCTTTATTCGATTGAAATGATTCTTTTACTGAACCTTTATTTTATGAATTGATATATTCGTGTGAAATTTGAGCACAATCAAAAAATTATTTCTCATAATTATTGCAATTTTGAGATTTTTTATTTTTTATTTCTTCGACTTATAACACGTACATGCTTTATCTGAATGTAATAATTTTTTCACAGAACCTTAATTTTATAAATTAATATATTCGTGTGAAATTTGAACGTAATCGAATAATTATATGTTATGAAAATCGCAAGTTTACGCTTTTTTCGTTTTTAAACAATTACGCTCAACCAACAACGCGCCTGAAAAAGCGTTTGCGAAGCTTCCTGGTAATTATCATTGCTTACAATATAATAGCTTTTGGCCTGCTTTCATTTTTTCTTGTAAACAGTTTTTTTAAGAAAATGCAACACTGTATACTATAACTTTTACCAACTGAAACAAAAAGATATGAACATCTCTAATAAAGTCATATAATTTTGGTTGCATAAACCAATAGAATAAGTACCGTTATCTTATGGACGTATCATTCAGCATCGCATCGAACAGCATATACTTTATTTATGCATATGTACCCGCCTCGGCCTTATATCAACTACAGGAACAAAATTTCGAACATGCGCTTCAAAACAGAAACGGCTTGGAATAGCATCATAATTTAGAGCACCCATTTAAAAATAAACTGTATACCATTTGTGTAATATATTGAACACTATTCAAACACATCCAAAATAGATAAAAGGCGATACTGATGGGCCACAGAGCAAGCGCTCAATAGGGAATATTCCACTTGATATTTTATATTTTATTTTAATTCTTATTCATGTCTTAATAGTCACTGCACTTTTTTTTATTTAAAAAAAATGTTTTTTGTGTAATTTAAACAAGAAGTAAATTGGACCCCCAGTTTGCGCGCCAAAAACGAGCGTGCGCCATCTTTGGACGGTACTACGTCATAACTGTGCTGAGTCAAGGCCAATTGGAAACTAAATGTACGTATGTTTGTACATATTTACATACAGACGGCGGTGCTCGCCCATTTTTTTAAGAAAATGCAACACTGTATACTATAACTTTTTACCAACTGAAACAAAAAGATATGAACATCTCTAATAAAGTCATATAATTTTGGTTGCATAAACCAATAGAATAAGTACCGTTATCTTATGGACGTATCATTCAGCATCGCATCGAACAGCATATACTTTATTTATGCATATGTACCCGCCTCGGCCTTATATCAAACTACAGGAACAAAATTTCGAACATGCGCTTCAAAACAGAAACGGCTTGGAATAGCATCATAATTTAGAGCACCCATTTAAAAAATAAACTGTATACCATTTGTGTAATATATTGAACACTATTCAAACACATCCAAAATAGATAAAAGGCGATACTGATGGGCCACAGAGCAAGCGCTCAATAGGGAATATTCCACTTGATATTTTATATTTTATTTTAATTCTTATTCATGTCTTAATAGTCACTGCACTTTTTTTTATTTAAAAAAAATGTTTTTTGTGTAATTTAAACAAGAAGTAAATTGGACCCCCAGTTTGCGCGCCAAAAACGAGCGTGCGCCATCTTTGGACGGTACTACGTCATAACTGTGCTGAGTCAAGGCCAATTGGAAACTAAATGTACGTATGTTTGTACATATTTACATACAGACGGCGGTGCTCGCCCATTCGCTTGTACATTTTCACCGTCATTTGTTTATCTTTTTTCGTATGTGACGGGAGATTTCGCGAGATCATTGTGATGAAGAATAACGAGCATTTTGTCTTGAATTTTTGCATAGCCTCGGACTATCCTGGTATTCTTTATCTACACTAGGCTTTAATTAGTCATCATAGTAAGGTTTTTGTGCGGGATATGTGTTCAGAACACAGAAGTGCAGGTTAGGGTTGGCAAGCTAAGCCAAGGGCTTGTCAAGTGAGTAGTTTTAGTATTCACATTCCAAGGCCTATATCCCACAGGAACGATTGGCCTAGACTGTTGTATTATAAATAATTTTCTACGTCTAGGCCTAGACCTAGGACTGTTTCAGTTTTGTTTTTTGATTGCAATGTCAACTTTTCTCGTTTTCCGGCTAGGCGTTAAATGTAAAATGTCCGCCATCTGTTTACATTACTGTAGGCTACGCTAGGCGCTGCTTTGTTTAAAACACCGCCGTCTTGATGTATATCTCGATCCTACTATAATACTTTTCCAACATCTTTGGTCTGGATGTATGTTTATCCAGACGGCGTTGGATCAACACAGTTCTGACGTCACAGTCGTTTTTGCCGCTTTAAAAAACTGCTGCTTTTAAAACGGCTATAAATCACTGGATTATTATTTCACGGAAAAACAAAGTACATATTTGTAATCGGGACGAAATACTGCTTCTAAAAAATCTATTCGTACAGTATTTGGCGGAGGTGGAATATTCCCTATTGGATGAGCGTAGCGAGCGAAGCGAAGATTCCATTTCACTACACTGGAGAAAAAAATCCGGAATGTTTGTTTTCTTTCTTTCTGTTTTTTTGTCTGACTGTTAGCACGATTCCGGCTAAAACCGATCCTCCAATTGCGATGAAATTTTCTGGAGACCTTCGAAATCTCTGAACTTAGAACTGCCACGTTTTTGAGCTCAATCGAAAAATTATTTCTTATGAAAATCGCAATTTTACGATTTTTTCTATTTTTTAAATTTCCTCGACTTATAACACCTACATGCTTTATCCGATTGTAATGATTTTTTTACAGAACCTTAATTTTATGAATTTATTTATTCGTGTGAAATAAGAGCGCAATCAGAAAATTATATCTCATGATAATGGAAATTTTACGACTTTTTTATTATTTTTTAATTTTTTCGACTTATAACTTCTATATGCTTTATCCGACTGTTATCATTTTTTACAGAAGCTTAATTTTATGAATTAATATAATGGGCCCATAATTAGCGTAATTGAATAATTATTTCATATGAAAATCGCAATTTTATGCTTTTTACGTTTTTAAACAATTACGCTCATCCAACAATGCGCCTGAAAAAGCGTTTGCGAAGCTTCCTAGTTACTACAATTCAGTCAAGTCGATTTGCTGTTGTATCTATAGGTGGTTATTCCCTCCAAGCATCAAGTTCTTCCGTGGCCCAATGGTTAACGGCTTGGCTTACAGATGGAGAGGCGCGCTGCTGGATCGAGTTCGAGACATATATACTTGAAATTTTATAACAACTTGCAATTTATATGTGTTAAATATCCACCTACAGGCAATCGACTGATGTCACAGCTTGAGACAATATAGCTATATAAAACTGATATTTTATCAATCAAACTTTTTATTTTAGGTTTTACATTTAGCTCACAGATTGCGCTACGGATGCTACGTTAGATATTGTCAATGGACGGGCATAGGCAGGGGACCGGCCGGGGTCCGTGCGGGCGTGGACAGGGTGAGAGTGTACGGTTAACGGCCGGGCACCGGCCGGGCATCAAGCGGTTTTTAAACAACGGGGCACGCACGGGCTATGGCCGGGGCAGCTACTGGTAGCCCGTGCGGTCCCCCGTCACGGCCGAGGGGACACTCCTAGGCGGTACCCGTACGGGCAGCCCGGCCGGGGCCCGTACGAGCAGCCCGAGCGGGCACCGGCCGGTACATCACATTTGTGTTTGCTGGGTGGAACTTTTCACTAAGTTGGTAAGGAAATACTACAGTTGGGACTTCTTCACTTGGTTTGGCAAGGAAATACTACAGTTGGAACTTCTTCACTAAGTTTGGTAAGGAAATACTACAGTTGGAACTTTTCACTAAGTTTGGCTAAGGAAATACTACAGTTGGAACTTCTTCACTAAGTTTGGCTAGGAAATACTACAGTTGGAACTTCTTTACTAACAGATCGTCGTGCTCTTTTCAAAAACTGTAAGACAAATTTGTTACCTGATGTTAGTTCTATGGTAAGAAATATGTTATTAAAATTAGGGTCATCAAATCACTATTCATTTTTTTTAATTCGAAGGCATCAATAAAATTTAACACTTTTCTGAACCTATATTGTTGTTCTTTTTATAAAATTAAATTAAATAAATTTACTGAATACTTAATCAACCATCCTTTGGCAAGAAAAATTGTCGAATACAAAATTTATTCGTTGAATTAAAAACGACGAAAAGATATGATGTGAAATCAAAACTGGTTCCACCCAAATTTAAGTAAAAGAAGCACTAATATGTCATTGTTTTTGTTCTTTCAATTCGTTAAAGAACTAGTCATCCAAGTAGCTAATATATTCATATAGTTATTGATATTACATACATAACACTTCCCCCATGTCATCTTAATAACGTCCTACAGAATGGTAAAGAATAATTTTTATACTCTTTCTAATAATTGCTAAATTTATGAACTCTTTAATAAAGGTCACACCCACACACCAATAATAGGGCTATTTTTCTTATGAGACTGATACAATGACCCCTTATCCCGACTCGTCTTGCCTAACTGTGACACGATGCATACTGCAACGCCGTTGCACATGCACTCGACAGGTGCAGGCTGCAGTTAGAACCTGATTCGTGGGTCCACTCCATGTGCTGCGTGGTTGTTGTTCCAGGACTACAGTGGAAAGCACGCGGCCCGAGGAACCGGGTTCAATGCTTGTAGGGAGGCTCAGAGCCCACCTCTGACTCGATGCAAGAGAGGCGACCTCGACAGAGTCCACGTACAGGTTAGGCTGCCCACACGCGACCCCCGCGCGCGGCTTAAAACGGACATCCACATCGGGCCCTGATTTATTGGGATAACGCCCTGTGCAAGAAGGAGTGAGCGAGACATTGCGTCAGAAGGGAGTTACCATCCTCGTTGCTCTCTATGTTTTAGGTGCTGTGGAGACTGCATTCATATTCTGCCACACGTACACTGTAGCGCGCGCGTTCACTTAGCGATTGAACGAACTTATATCGGTAAATGTAAATTTTACAGTCGGTTGTAATTAAATTTGTCAAGAAATGTGAATGAAGGCTCCGCATCGTAGATCTACACACAAGTATGAGGAGATCCGCTACGCGGCGAAATGACCTGTTTTACACCTTTCCTAATTTTCAAACTCGTACACAATATAATACATAATGTAATGACTTACCTTTGAATTAGGGTGTGTGTATAGCTCAAGGTTAGGCTTGACTGGAAACACCGTTTAGTCTGATCGTTCCAAGTTAGAAATATATTACCAGCGCATACAAAAACTTGTAAAAATACAGCCAAACCTTACACATTCAAAAGCAATGAGATCTAAAAGAAGGGCCAAGCTCATGTACCCTTCTATATTTGCGCATTCTTAATTCATAAACGTACACTGCCCCGTAACTACATCCTTGAAAAACTTGGCAAAATATAATCTGCAACTATTAATTGAAACGTAATAGTTAATGCAAAGTTGAATTTGCAAATGCAAATTCTATTTTGCCAAGCTTATCAAGGATGTAGTTACGGGGCAGTGTGCGTTTATCAATTAAGAAGAGTCGCTGAGGCTGGCAGGGAGGCGAGTTTAGGCGCTCAGCTTTCAGTTTTTTTTTTCAGGTAAACGATTATCACCATCGATATCACATTTCCCACGAACGTTAATAAAGGATCAATCTATGAGATCCAGAACGCGTATTTCTAACTTAATTCATCGGTTTTGAATTAAAAATCGTGAAATCTCCGGAATTCACTTAATTTTGGTGAACTTCGGGAATTTATCCCAAGCGTACAGATTTTTTTAATTTTAATTTTCATACTGTTTATATCAACGATTATCAATGTGAACTCACAGGTTAATTTGGTTTCACCGTAAGATAAATGGTTTGGTAGGAATTTCTTGAATTGAAATCCATGTTTTCAATTTTCATTTTTTCACAATTTGGACTTGCCACTCGCAATGATTTTTGTATGGCTTATTCTTGGCAACCAAGTGTGGATATCAATATAAAGGCACTCAACTAACATTTACACAAAAATTTGTAATGATATTTCCAATCGTTCAGTTCAGTTGCAATCGTTAACACCTGAGCGCGCGCTTTTGAGTTAGGCCAAGCCGATATAGAGACGGCCTTGGTCAAGCTCAGCGCCTCCTACATGAGCTTGGCCCTTCTTTTAGATCTCATTGCTTTTGAATGTGTAAGGTTTGGCTGTATTTTTACAAGTTTTTTGTATGCGTGGGATCTCATTAATTTTTAAAGTTCTATTTTGCAAAATTATTGTTGTTAAAATATAATAATTTTAATAAAGTAGTGTTTATAGAATAATGGTGATACCAATAACAATATAATGTTGAATATTTAGCGGCCCAAAGAATTGCTTTTTGTACGCATTGTAGATGATTATTGTTAAGTTTCTATAGTTTCTTGTTTGTAATATAAGCTAACTTGTAAAAGGCTTATATTACTAGGCCGCTTCGCGAACGCTTTTTCTAGTCTCGTTGATGGACGAGCTTTTTTGTAAGTTTTTAGTATGCGTGGGATCTCTTTACTTTTTCAAGTCCCATTGCAAAATCATTTTTGTTAAATTAGGATATTTGTTATAAATTAGTATTAATTGCTATGGTAATAACAATAGAATGTAAAATATCTGGAGGCCCAAAGATTTACTTTTTGAACGCATTGTAGGTGATTGTTGTCAAGTTTCTATAGTTACTTTTGTTAATTATTATACACCTCAAAAACTCATATTAAAACATTTATTTCTATGGATTCCGGCTAACTTTTTCAACATTTTCTATCAAAAGGCAATACATCACCATTACCTTAATGCCCATGTGAAATATGAACATTGTAGCACCATCAACCGTTTGGTCAGAATCGGCCCAAATCTCACGAAAATATCGCATAGAAAAACGGAAAAAATCGTAAGAGTACGATAATCATGAGATATTTCTTCGATTATACCCAAAAACGTGGCAGGTCTAAGTTCAGATATTTCGAAGGTCCCCTCCAATTTTCATTAAGATCGAATATTTCGTTTGACTGGTAGAGCGCGAACAAACAGACAGAAAAAAACAAACAAAAAATAACACCCGAGCAAATTTTTTTGGGTGGTCATTGAAATTGAAGTATTTGGTTCGCTCATCCAAAAACCTTTATTTCGATGCCTTCCAGCTAACTTTTACATTTTTTTTCATAAAAAAGGCACTACATTAAACGTAGTGGCCTCAGTCGCTGACCAATTGAAACTGACGAATAACAGCTTTCAATGTGATTTTGAGCATGTTTTAAGTTTAACCCACATGTCATCCAGAGAATCTTGTAGACCAGTTTTCAACAACAACAAATTAATGACTATAGCAGGAATATACATCTTTGAAATCAGTCTATTTGTGATAGATTTTCCCAATCTCTTTCAAACAAATTGTATGGTGCATACTCTTGACACAAGAGGAAGACACAATTTAAATCAGAGGTGCCACCAACTGAAAGTTTTAGATAGCGATTCAAAATCAAGATCGAATCAGCCATTTTCACGGTAGGTCTAGAGTGCTAACTCACAAAAAAAACAGAGCTATTTTTTATCAAGGAGTCAAATTGAAGTCTTTGCTACGCTCATCCAATTATGTAAAGTACAAATTTGTAGAACTAGGCCCCTTCGCGAACGCTTTTTTTAGTCGCGTTGATGGATGAGCTATTTTGTAAGTTTTTAGTTTGCGTGGGATCTCTTTACTTTTGCAAGTCCATTTTGAATGCATTGTAGGTGATTGTTGTCAAGTTTCTATTGTTACTTGTTAATTGTTTTATATACCTCAAAAAACTTATATTAAAACCTTTATTTCTATGAATTCTGGGTAACTTTTCCAACCTTTTCTTTCAAAAGGCAATACATCACCATAATCTTAATGTCCATATAAAATATGAACATTGTAGTCTCACCCGTTTGGTCAGAATCAGCCCAAATGTCACGAAAATATCCCACTAAAAATCGTAAAAAATCGTAAAAGTACGATATTCAGGAGAAATATTTCTTCGATTGTACCCAAAAACGTGGTAAGTCTAAGTTCAGAGATTTCGAAGGTCCCCTCCAAATTTCTTCAAGATCGCATATGCCGTTTGCCTGTTAGAGCGCGAACAAACAGAAGAAAAAAAACAAAAAACACCCGAGCTAAATTTGTTGGGGGGTCAGTAAAATTGAAGTCTTCGCTTCGCTCATCCAATAAGACTCAATATCATGATCGGATCAGCCTTTTTCCGGTAGAGTGCTAACTAAAAAAAAAAAAAAACACAGGAGTAATTTTTTGTCAAGGAAGGAGTCAAATTGAAGTCTTTGCTACTCTCATCCAATTATGTAAAGTGCAAATTTGTAGAATAAATATTTTACGTTCAGGTAGCTCGTGTGTCGATCGAGTACAAGAATTCTTGAAATAATGGTGAAAATCATTGTGTTTCCTATGAGATGTCGATGTCGTGTTAATGCACATCCGACCACTATCCGCAAGTTTAGCCGCTCGTGTCCCGAGCCGAGGGCGTCCGGACCCACCCGCTGTCATGCGCCGGCCTTCAAATCACCTCGTAATTTATGTGCCAACAAACTCGCAACGAACTATAGACACCGAAGATCCACTGACTTTGTGTCAGCGAAGTGCATCAGACGTCAGCGCACCTCGAGGAAAAACATACGAGTTTTTGTCATCAGCATGTCCGGACCCGCCCACTTTCTACAGTGATTTGTTAATTTGTAAAAAAAAATTGAACGATGATCGATTATGTATCGATCTGCAAACGATTCCAGATCGATAAAAAAAATAACAGCGTATTATAAGTATCGATTATTAATAGGTTGTCTTTCAATCGGTTTCTGTGAACTGTGAATATTATCGCTAATTTGTAATAATAAGCATGTGATTAAAATGTATACTAGGAAAACGCTTAAGGCTATTGTACCACCTCTGCCCGATAATTTGAAAGTTGAAGAAACATGGCTGAAAAGTTTTCTGAATGATAGAGGGCCTTACTTAAAACAGAAAAAATGTGTTTTTTGGGGGGGCGGGACATAACCTCACTATCGGCCATTATATGTCGTTTTTTGACAATAGTGTAGCCAGCACAGCTAGTGCAAAATTAAATTTTGTGAATTGGATTTCTGGATATAGTTTCTTAACACCTATAGCTACATCTTCAACTATAAGGACAAATAGATTTCTGAAATAACAGTTGGTATACGATTTGTTTTGTCAAACGGTACAAATACGAGTTTTTTTAGTTTTGCATCATCTGGCAAAAAAAAAATCGTACACCAACTGTTATTTCAGAAATCTAATTGTCCTTATAGTTGAAGTTGTAGCTAAAGGTGTTACGGAACTATATCCAGAAAACCGATTCACAAAATTTAATTTTGCACTAGCTGTGCTGGCTACACTATTGTCAAAAAAAAACGAGATATAATGGCCGATAGTGAGGTTATATCCCGACCAAAAAAAACAAGCATTTCTCTGTTTTATTAAAGGTACTCTTTCATTCAGCCAACTTTCATGGACTTCAAGGTTTTGACCCTACCCTGATTACAATAGCCTTAATGATGAAGGGCCTTCAAAGTCCAACTCGCTACCTTCCCGTGGTTTGGCCTGTGAGTAGGGGAGGAGTGTATTCCCCAAAACTAAGGGCGAGCTCTGGCCGGTTGGGGTGCGTGTTGCAGAGAGAGCTCTCGCGCAACTTTTTATCACACCTTTCTTTATTCACACAGCCTTACTCATATTTATTTTCTTCTTTCACTTTTTTCGTCTCCATACTTGCCGGCCCTCTCTGCAACGAGCACTCCTCCGTTCCCACCCAGTTTAACCCATCCTATTCAACATCCTCACTCCTTCCCATTAACCCCCCTCGTCTTCCCTTTCGTTCCATCCATTGGAAAGAAAAAACATGGTGGTAATCCACAATTTATGGAAAAAGAAAATTTGGAAGATTCCAATACAATTAACATGGGCACTGATAACTCCTACTGTTTAGTGCCCTAAAACAACATTAACTGACTAACTAACTAACTTAATGATGAATGAGATTTTTTGTAAGTTTTTGGTTTGCGTAGGACCACTTTTCCTTTGCAAGTGCTTTTGAATGCATTGTAGGTGATTGTTGTCAAGTTTCTATTGTTACTTGTTAATTGTTATTATAAACCTAAAAAACTCATATTTAAACCTTAATTCTATTTATTTAATTCTATGGATTCTGGCTAACTTTTTCAACTTTTTCTTTCAGAAAGCAATACATCACCATTACATGAACGTTGTAGTCCCACCCGTTTGGTCAGAATCTGCCCAAATGTCACGAAAATATCGCACTTAAAATCGAAAAAATCGTAAAAGTACAATATTCATGAGAAATATTTCTTCAATTGTTCCCAAAAACGTGGCAGGTCTAAGTTCAGAGATTTCGAAGGTCCCCTCCAATTTTCATCAAGATCGCATATGCCCCGTTTGCCCGGTAGAGCGCGAACAAACAGAAGAAGAAAAAACATTGGAGCTACATTTTTTGAGGGGTCAGTGAAATTGAAGTCTTCGCTTCGCTCATCCAATTATATTGAGTGTTTATAATTTTTCCTCTGACCCCACTTAAAAGCAATAACTTGACGGCAAAATATACCAAGTATTATTATTAATCGACAACTCGCGAGAAAAAAATCCACTTAATTTCGTATCCAATAATAGCCTGACAATTACCGCCCGGTCAAATTGAATTCTCGATGAATGAAAGAACACAAACAATACGGTGATGTTGATAATGAGGTGTTTAATTATGTATATTGGAGTTAGGACAATTGCGAAGGGATGTCCGATGGCTGTTTAAAAGGAATCCCCTTGCCGCGGAAAACGTTGAAAAAACCTTCAGTCAAGTTTTCCGGTCTCGACGGGATATGAACCGTACACACTCGAATGGATTTAGATCTATAAAGATAGCCAAGCTCATGTACCGCTCTACATTTTGTGCACTTTTATCACATATTCACTTTGGTCAGTATTTGCAATGATGCATGCAGTCACGGGGCAAAGTGAATTCATGTATTTAGAGTGCACAAATGCAGAAAGCCATGGAAAGGTAAAAAAAAATCTTGACCCGCTTTTTTATATCCAAGTCCTTTTGAGCGTGTAAGTTAAATTCATGTTTTTTGATGGACGGGATATTATATTATGCGGTAGGTACGCCCAAATAAATTTAAGTAAACTATGTTCATAACCTGTGTTGTAGTATCTTATTTCACAAGGGCAGACTGTACTCTATCATTAGGAGGGGCATACACGCCCAACGTTTGGCTTTGAGCGTAGGCCTACTATATTTACTGATAAAGAGTATATCAATAAATAACTACTGGAAGGTCACAGACGAAGGATGTAAACGAGGAATGCTCATTGGGTAGGATGGCTATACCATACGTTCTATCGCGAGTCACATCGTGTTTTCTCTTGATTCGAACAACAATCTTTGATTGCGCAGACTCCAATTTGATCTACGACAAACAAAACATTGTAATTAAAAAAGTACTGCGTACTTGGATCGCTTTTGACCAACTTTCGTCATGCAGAAAGAGAAGACTCGATAAATCATATCGCGCATTGTTCAACGAATTCGCACAGACGACATTTTGAAACATTCAGATACCATTTATCGTTCTTCAAGTGTCTCACTTCTCTACTAAATTAACTGATCTTGCACTGTCTGTAGTTACCTTCTCTATTTTTTTTATATTACTCAATAGATTTGTTGTAGTTTTTTACAATATTATTTTGAAAAATTTCATAATAACCAGTTTATATATTCTATTAGAATTTTTTGAGAAATTACAAATCACCGTAAAGTTAAACGATAGAAAGTGCGTAACACTAATAGAGAGTACATCGTTATATTATTATTACAAACTGGTTTACTCTATAAAACCACTTTTTCTTTCAATAATGACAAGCGTGTTAAGTATACCAGAATGTGTGTAATGTACCAGTGACCATCTGGTTTTGGCTGAATGATAATAACATATTATAATATGATGATAAATAATAGTTAGTTATTGGGGTTTTAGGGCACAAAATGAATATAATATTGTATACTAACTAATTAAGCGAGCGAAGCGAGCGTTTCCATTTGACTCTGCCGGAAAAATTAGTCACTGGTTTGTTTTTTTTTTTTTTGTTTGTTTTTTTTTTTGTTTTTTTTTTTTTTTTTGTTTGTTTGTATGTCTCGCCATAACGTTCGAACGGAGGCTCGGATCGAGTTGAAATTTTGACCATCCGCAAGCTTCGTTCTCGATTGAATGCCATTAGTTTTGTGGCAAAATCGTTCAAAAAAGTTAAAAAGTTACATTAAAGTTAATCGAAAGTTTTTTTCTAAAACTTAACGGGGACAAAATCTGAGATAGCCAAATCATTTAGAATGTCCGTCCGGTCACGAATATGTTAATTTTATTTTGATCCGATAAGTAGTGTAGATGGAAATTACATTATAACAAAAGTAACGTTGCCATGGCAACGAAAAGACGCGCGAAGTTTCTAATGCACTGCCACCTAGAAGTAATCAAAATACTTTCGAGGAAGCAGTCTATTATTAATTTTGTCAACAAAGAGTTTAAATAGTTTTCCCAAGGAGTCAAGGTCCTCTAGATGGCGGTGGATTTTATTCACAAAGTAAAGGTTTACACACGGGTTTACCCAAATACCTTGGCAATAATAAATAATATTGGAAACATGGCCCTGTGGACAGCGAACGTCGCAAATTTTAGAATTTAAAAAAATGTGCAATGTGGGTCTAGCTATAGCACGTGCTCGCTTATCAACGCGTCCAACTGAGCGTTTCCTAGTAAAGAATAATATGATAACAGATGACAATAACGCTCTTTCCAAAACGGTGAGGTGTGGTGTAAGGTGGTGTGGTACTTGTGTGGTGCATCGCCTGAGCGCAACATGTTCTGATATCCAAGTGATCGCGACATCTAATCGTTGCATCTTGCTCAACATTACCTAGAAATGCAGTGAGTAGCCTCGTTATTTCAGTCCTGCGTCATCAACCTCAAGTAATGTAGCTCGTTGTACGAGGCGACGACAAGGCACAGGCACCATGTGATCATGTATGTACAACATTTATAAAATGCCATCACTTTCAACAATAATATCCTGCAGGATATAATCATTGATTTTCGTCTGTGTTCTTGAGACTAGCACATAAATTTTATCTATCTAGCAAATATGTTATTTTATTTTTCGGTGAGCGAGCACTTTACACTTCTCACGATTCACGAATGACAAAATATATTGAAGTTATAATCTCACAGTATGGGAGATATGAGGCCTACCAACACATGTGTGTTAGTGTTATACTAGGAAGCTTCGCAAACGCTTTTTTCAGGCGCGTTGTTGGATGAGCTAATTGTTTAAAAACGAAAAAAGCGTAACATTGCGATTTTCATAAGAAATAATATCGGATCAAATAAAATTAACATATTCGTGACCGGACGGACATTCTAAATGATTTGGCCACCTCAGATTTTGTCGCCGTTTAGTTTTAAAAAAAAAACTTTCGATTAACTTTAATGTAACTTTTTAACTTTTTACTAATGGTATTCAATCGTGAACGAAGCTTGCGGATGGTCAAAATTTCAACTCGATCCGAACCTCCGTTCGACCTCTATCATGAGCCAAAAAAGCTCCGCGACTTTCCGTTGCCATGGTAACGGCACTTTGTTATAATGTAATTTCCATCTACACTACTTATCGGATCAAAATAAAATTAACATATTCGTGACCGGACGGACATTCTAAATGATTTGACTATCTCAGATTTTGTCGACGTTTAGTTTAAAAAAAAACTTTCGATTTACTTAATGTAACTTTTTAACTTTTTGAACGATTTTGCCACAAAACTAATGGCATTCAATCGAGAACGAAGCTTGCGGATGGTCAAAATTTCAACTCGATCCGAGCCTCCGTTCGAACGTTATGGCGAGACATAAAAAAAACAAAAAAAAACAGTGACTAATTTTTCCGGCAGAGTCAAATGGAAACGCTCGCTTCGCTCGCTTAACTAGGAAACGCTCAGTTGGACGCGTTGATAAGCGAGCACGTGCTATAGCTAGACCCACATTGCACTTTTTTTTAAATTTTAAAATTTACGACGTTCGCGTTTCCAGTATTATTTATTATTGCCAAGGTATTTGGGTAAACCCGTGTTTAAATCTTTACTTTAAAATCCACCGCCATCTAGAGGACCTTGACTCCTTGGGAAAACTTAGAAACTTCGCTTTTCTAGCTTGGGAAAACTTAGAAACTTCGCGCGTCTTTTCGTTGCCATGGCAACGTTACTTTTGTTATAATGTAATTTCCATCTACACTACTTATCGGATCAAAATAAAATTAACATATTCGTGACCGGACGGACATTCTAAATGATTTGGCTATTTTAGATTTTGTCGCCGTTGAGTTTGAAAAAAAACTTTCGATTAACTTTAATGTAACTTTTTAACTTTTTGAACGATTTTGCCACAAAACTAATGGCATTCAATCGAGAACAAAGCTTGCGGATGGTGAAAATTTCAACTCGATCCGAGCCTCCGTTCGAACGTTATCGCGAGACATACAAAACAAAAAAAAAACAAAACCAGTGACTAATTTTTCCAGCAGAGTCAAATGGAAACGCTCGCTTCGCTCGCTTAATTAACATTTTACAAGTAGTTGTTTTCGTGCGAATATGGAACTTCAAATAATGATGTTTCTTGACTAAATATTTGATCGATTTGTGGCTTAGTAATTGTAATGATGATTAATTTTGACTCTAATACACCATTCTAAAAGTAATGTAAGATTTACTACATACCATAATAATATACAAGAAATAATTCGTTTATCGTTTAATTTATTTAAATGTTATCGTTATTCACCCGCCATACAAAAAAATGAGCTCAATCAGACCCGAAAACAAATTGCCAAACTTAATAATTTTGGAGCTATTGGTCACATCGCCAAAAATCTCCCATTTGAAATAACATTTTGACGATCTTTATGTCCCGTGACCTTGGGTGTAAAAACATATCGGATATTATGGCGTCTTCGTCGACCTTTTCTGTAAAACCTCTACGTTTGTTTCTGTAATTTGGCCAAGAGATTTTGTCAAAATATGCTGATTATACCAAGCAGGGGTGTAATTTCGGAAGGCATATTTTTGCGTGTTTCAGTGTATACTTGTGCTCAGTTTCAAAACTTAATTTTGTTTATGCACATTTTAGATTGGTATGATGCTCTAGTTACCTAGTATATAATATGTGAAACAAAATTATGCGGGTGGAAGTCGATTTAATAAAATCCCCCAAACTTCAATTATCGCAAATTTCATTGTCAAAAAGATTCTACAAAATTCATGTAAAATTGCAAGCATGCATGCTTTGTGGATTTAGTTAGAGAACGACGAACAGAAGATGAAAAAATGTATAGTTAAAAATAATTATTTGTGTATTTATTTTACATTTTCGGAAAAAGATCAAGAAAATATGAACAGATTGGTGTTCAAATAATACAATTTTTAAATTTTCTTTCGCACTATTTTTTAAACTAACAACCCAAACCAAACTCGTACTCCATTTCAAACTTTCTGAACTTCACACGTTGTAACTCAGGCTTAAGTAACCTATGACCTCACGCTCCATCACATCAATCACTAAACAGCACGTCCACGCACAACTTTCTCTTAATCGTCGCGCCCAAAACAATTGTTCGAAACACGTCCGTTTGTTTATACGAGACAATTACTAACGATGGACACAACTATTAACTTTGTGTAGCTGACTTGACATCAAACACACTGATACGTTCCCGCATATGTCTTAACAAATAAATTAACTCTTCTAAAACGATATAAGATGTACGGTATAAAAAAATTATGTCATTTTAGGATTAAAAATTTCGTTAAAAATAGTACGAAATAATATTTCAATAACTAAATATTTTGATTCGGGCTGGTCAACAGCATTTTTCTAGAATGAGAGAGTATACATACATATCCATACATTATTAAGCAATGATAACTCTACTGTTGAGTGCCCTAAATCAACAGTAGCACTAGCAATCAAATTAGAATACCCATCAGATGCATATTTTTGAATACAAAAAGTTTTTCTACAACCTTTCCTTGCAGGGAAATCAATTAAATGATTATTATGTAGTGATTAGGTATTAGCCACATGGTACCAGCAGGGAATCAAATTAATGATTATAGTAGGTGATAGTAGTTAGCCTAACCATTCCATGGAGGGGCGCGAGTGATACGACGACGCACAGAGAGCACGTCAGCAGACGGAGCGCCATCGGGTGTTGCTGCGGTCGTCAGAGGTAATCTGAGGGAGGAGAGGTAGGAGCACGGCTTAAATATCGCCCCGCTGTCT
>JAMZAV010011612.1:0-17857 GCA_024449915.1 Sweltsa coloradensis | reverse complement strand
GCCAGTACTAGCCATATCTTGCTAGTACTAGCTGTCTTGCTATCTCTTGCTGTCACTATTCTCGACTAGCTCTAGCTAGTACTTGCCATCTCTTGCTAGTACTAGCTGTCTAGCTTTCACTAGCTGTCACTAGCTACGACTAGCTCTAGCCAGTACTAGCCATCCCTTGCTAGTACTAGCTGTCTAGCTATCTCTTGTTTTAACTAGCCACGACAAGCTCTTGCTAGTACTAGCTGTCTCTTGCTATTCCTAGCTGTCTAGCTATCACTAGCCATGACTAGTCTAACTTACTGCTAGTCAGCGCTTGCTTGTCCTAGCTGTCTATCTATCGCTAGCTGTCACTAGCCACGACAAGCTCTAGTAAGTACTAGCTATCACTTGTTAGTCCTCGCTGTCTAGCTGTCACTAGCTTGCTCTCGCTATAATTAGCTGTCTTTTTCCTCGCTATACCTAGCCTATTCTAGCTATTACTGGCCTTGACCTGCTAATGCTAGCTATGTCTTGCCTGTTCTAGCTATCTTGTTCTAGCCACCTCTAGCTAACTTTTTTGTCACTGGCTATTGCTAGCAATCGCTGGCTAAAATATCAGCTAGTAATGGCTAGAACAGGCTAGAATTTTTAGCAGGGTAACCTAGGCCTAGGTATTTTGATAATGATGAATGCAATGCTTGCCCCTACGAAAGACACAACCTAACAGCACAAATTGACTAAAAAGTAGGCTATTGGGTAGCTAGTATAAAAACTCTGTTGTAGGCGTAGCTAGCTAGACCAAGTCCCACATGTAATTTGTTTATAGGCTAGGCCTAGTTGCCTACTATTAGGGCTACTACTAGGCTAACACTTTTAATTAAAAAGAGAAAATGTGACATTTTAGCAACTGACAGTTCAGACGTAGGTTCAACCTCAACCAAATGCGTGGCCCGTCGATTTCGACTTTCGAGTTTCGTTCGACTCTTCGACTTCGACTGCGACAGTCGAGCAGTTGAACTTCGACTGCTCGATTTGATTTGGTCGACCACTTACGTTTTTCCCTCCATTTTCTTCGGCTAATAGTGTTACTTGAGCGTATGTCTGTATGTTATAGTCGTCTGTCGTCTTGTTATTTTAAAATTGTGTTTTGGATTCAGATTGTGATGTTTTATATTGTTCTCTCATTATCATATTTCTATTGAAGATGGTTACCGTCACAGACGTGAGTCAGTGTTGCTTATTTGAGTTTCCTGACGAAGGAGACGCGATAGCCGTGGATACTGTCATGTTTGGGGTAGTTTCTACCCTTGTTACTGGTATAATTTCATTGATTATTGCTTGTGACAAGACAGTGATTGCATTACGATGTCACAAGTATAAGGAGGTCATGCTTGTTGCTGCAATGACCATTGCGCGCGTGTATGGCGTACGTGTGTTGCTGACAGATGGATTATTTGTCACTTTATTGTTATTTGTGGCAATACCAGGTGTATTTGAATTGCTGGTCTAAGCATTGTGACATGAGCTAATAGACTCGCACGCGCTCCTTCTCGGGGAACTAAGTGGCGACATAGTGCTGACTTTGCGTTTCGACACTGCAATTACTGCTAATTAATTTGGACTTTGAATCAACTCGGTGACTGAGGAGGCGTAAGCCCAGTTGAGTGGGAGAGTTACAATCTGACCAGCGAACGAACAAGTCGTCTTCGAGAGGAAGTACAATGGTGTTCTGACAAAGAATTGTTGACAAGAAGAGTAATTAGTTAGCAGTGCATTGGAAACATCGAGTATCGAATGGATTAGCCGTGCAAGAGGCAAGAAGTCAGAAGAAGGTAGAACATCTGCACTCCCACGTCCGAGACTGAGTCACGGCTGATCCAGGCCCAAACCAGAGAGGGGGGACTTACGTAAGACATGGTTTCCTTCCTATAGGTCAAGTCACTCACTACATGGGGGTTCGCACTCACGTTCAATCAGGTGAAATGCA
The DNA here is from genome assembly GCA_024449915.1 of Sweltsa coloradensis. Taxonomy (NCBI): domain Eukaryota; kingdom Metazoa; phylum Arthropoda; class Insecta; order Plecoptera; family Chloroperlidae; genus Sweltsa; species Sweltsa coloradensis. The sequence goes on along the minus strand of JAMZAV010011612.1, from coordinate 15,900 downwards.
TAAGCTTAACCAACAGGCTAATTAGGATGATTGTGGTTAAATACAAGTGCTCCTTCTTTTTGTTGAGATTGTGTTCTTGTTTGTGATAATCCTCTCTATACATGTCCTAGAAAACCACCTCATTAAATACCTATCGATTTCGGTCACTGTTGGGAAGATTAGTCTGTGTAACAAACAACAGCTACGTTCCCCCAGAACAATAGTTACTTTGGTAAATAACATCTATACCAAGGGCTAATCAACCTCTCAACTTGACATGGTGGTGGCGCCTTGTTTGTATATGATAGTGCATTTATATACAAGGTATAAGATGGGTTTCGATGGGTTTTCTGACGTGTGTTAGAGTGGGTTTCAACTTGACATGGTAGGGGTTTTCAACGAAGTGGGTTGACCTTAAACATAATTAGTTATGTTTTATGAGCTATATTGACAGCAATAGGATAGAAGGGATTACTTTATCGGAGAAGATGAATTCTGTGCCACTTTTTACATCGAGGGCTTATCACAAGGAGGAGGATGATGCCGAGGATCGTAGGCTTGAGTATTACTGTCGTTTGTTAAATCAGAGAGTCCAGCAGAAAGGTGAAGGGGTAGTAGGCTATGTTTCGACTAAGATTTGGCTGTGTGATGAGATTGATAGGAGGATGCAGCATGAGGTAAGGACTCGTTGGTGCTTAGAGGGTATGTTGCCTGATTTGAAAGTGCACTTGATCAATAGAAATTTTAGAACTGCGGAGGAATTGTTGGAAGCAGCGCGGGGCCTTGAGATGGATCTGCTACAAAAGGAGAAGGAGGCGAGGAGTGCGATGTTGGTTGCTCCTGTTCAGGTAGTTATGCCTGCGGAAGGGGGGAAGGATGGCATGTTATCAACCATAAAAGGATTAGCGGACATGGTAAAGTCTATGTCAAGGGAGGTTCAGTCCCTTAGAAGTGAAATAGTGGGCAAAGTACAGCACAGCGGGGGTGTGGTGCAGCAAAATTTTGTTTCAAGCCAACAGGGTGGAGATCAGAGTCAGCGGAGTGGTTTGACAAATAAACAACAATTTGTACCCAATGGGGGTTGTTATCAACGCCAGAATCAGCGTAGTTGGGATAATCAGGTCACGTGTTTTTATTGTAGAGAGTTGGGTCATTTTAAGAGAGACTGTGTCAAACTGAAATCTCTTGAGGCTCATCGGAAAGTACCTGTTGTTGTTTCATCGGAACAAGGGTCATCTTCTGTGTCGTTAACACCTAGCGTCTCCCCCACGCTACCATCTTCTGTGCTGTTTACACCGTTGAAGCGCCCTGTCGTGGAAAGTAGTAGCACTGAGGTGCCAAAAAAAAAAAATGAAAAATGAATTGCAAAAATGAGGTAATTTCTAAGGTTTTATGTCCTGAGGTTAAGGGTAGTGACTCTCCGGTGACGATTAAAGGCAATGACAAGGTAATTTCTAAGGTTTTGTGTCCTGTGGTTAGGGGTAGTGACATTTCGGTGACAACTAATAGCAATGACGAGGTAATTTCTGAGGTTGAGGGTGGATGTTCTATGGTATCTACTACTCACGAGGATATAGGGGATGTATTGGTGTCCCTTGGTGATGATGAGGGTAGTGGAACTACTCACGAGGATATAGGGGATGTATTAGTGTCCCATGGTGATGAGGAGGGTAGTGAAGCCGCTCACGAGGATATTGGAGATGCCGTGGGGGTGTCACTGCTAGGTGAAGAGGGTGGTGAAGCCGCTCATGAGGAAGTAGTGGATGCCTTGGGGGTGTCACTGCTAGGTGGGGAGTGTAGTACTTCGCTGTCTACTGTTCATGAGTACGTAGAAGATGAAGTAGTGGTGTCGCTTTGTGGTGACGAGGGCAGAAGTACAACAGTGCCTACGTCTTGTGAGGATAGGAAGGAACCAGATGTGGTTCTTTGCCCTATTGTGGAGAGCGGTAGGACATCCTTGTCCTACGCAGCATTGGTTAAGGGGAGTGCCAAAGGGGTGTCATACCCTAGTATGGAAAGTGGTGGCACTGACGTACCATTATCTCTTAAGTTCAAAAGGAGTGGTAGCATTGCTCTACAATTAGCTATTGGGTTCAAATGGGGTGGAAATGCTGTCTCATTTGCACTTGGCTTCAGGGGGGGAGGAACCAAGGGTGGTGTCACAGTCCTATGTGTAGGTGCATAGTTATGCCATGGCCTTATTCATTTGTAATTAATAGTTGTAATTAATAATGTAATTCATTTATGTTTTATATCATTGAAATTGATTATTATTATTATTATATATTTTTTTTGTTAAATCAATCAGAACTGCAGTAAACGAATCTAGTTATTTGTTTCAAGAAATTTTGCTTGATTGTTAATTATTAATTCATTGTTGTGGTGAATTGAGATTATAATAAAATGTTTTCTGTTTCAAATTTAATATAAATGGATAGTTATTTTAATAAATAATTTAATATGTTTCGGAATAATGTTGTCGTTGTAATGTAATTTAAATTTAAATTTATAATTAATATTTGTTAAATATTTTCTGGATAGAGCTTTCATATTATTATTTGTTTACATAATTCAATTCAGTTACAGATTGTCGCCTTTGCATTTTATTTATCGATTACGTAAATGGTAAATGTGTTACTGTAGCACTAAGTCGTCAGTTTTAAATACTACTGAAGTTCAAGGTTGCTATGATGGCATTTCTCAATGTCAGTCCAGTGTGTATACATTCGTCAGCAGTTTTACACTTGGGCTTTGTTTACTATTGATGACTTGTGGTGACTGTATTATGTACATTGTCTGTCGAGATTTTGTTTATGTTTTAGTGAACTGGCTTCATGTTGTTGTGCGGGTCCAGTGAGATGGGACATTGTGAGCCATTACGTATGCAGTACTACCTGCAGTATACGTCGGCGGGCTTCCAGGAGCTGTCTGGATAAGCTACGTCAAATTGTCGGAGGAAGCACATCAATGTTTAAGGAGTGAGGTTTTTAAGGAACTTTACCAGGGGTTCCGAATGAATTTATTCAGGGAATTTTGAGACAGTAATTCTTAAATATTATGTCGTTTTTTTTATTTTATGCACAAGCAATGATATTTTTATGTTTGTTTTATGACTTAATTTTTATTAAGATTGCTTGTGTTAGATTAAATATAGGGATTTTCAGATCAATTTATTTAATCCTAATTCGCAGGAATTAAGGTTGTTTAGGATGAATTACTGTCATTCGAGTCAAACTTTTTATATTAGGTTCCTGGCTTGTACTACCTGGAAGGTGAGTTTTTGCATTTTGGTCTCGTTTGAGCGTGAGATTCGTTTTATTTCAATTTGCTTGTTTTTTTAGTTTTATTTAGTAGTTGTATACAAGTAGTATTCAGTTAGGATTCTGGTTTGGTTTTGGTCTATTATGCAAGAGGGTGGATGGTGTATCGCGTCTTCTTGATGAGGAGGAAGATTGCAAGTTTGAGGAGGACATCAAGATTTCAAGGAAGTGAAGAAACATCAAGAGAGAATAAGAGAGCATCTGAAGAAACAGGTTGATTATATATGAACGGTACTGATATACGGAGGAAACTCTTAATCCAGATGGCAGTCGATCTTCCTGTATTAGTGATGCACATGAAGACATCTTGAACAAGATTCGGGTCGAATCTTCTATGGAGGCGTGACATGTCATGTTTGGGGTAGTTTCTACCCTTGTTACTGGTATAATTTCATTGATTATTGCTTGTGACAAGACAGTGATTGCATTACGATGTCACAAGTATAAGGAGGTCATGCTTGTTGCTGCAATGACCATTGCGCGCGTGTATGGCGTACGTGTGTTGCTGACAGATGGATTATTTGTCACTTTATTGTTATTTGTGGCAATACCAGGTGTATTTGAATTGCTGGTCTAAGCATTGTGACATGAGCTAATAGACTCGCACGCGCTCCTTCTCGGGGAACTAAGTGGCGACATAGTGCTGACTTTGCGTTTCGACACTGCAATTACTGCTAATTAATTTGGACTTTGAATCAACTCGGTGACTGAGGAGGCGTAAGCCCAGTTGAGTGGGGGAGTTACAATCTGACCAGCGAACGAACAAGTCGTCTTCGAGAGGAAGTACAATGTGTTCTGACAAAGAATTGTTGACAAGAAGAGTAATTAGTTAGCAGTGCATTGGAAACATCGAGTATCGAATGGATTAGCCGTGCAAGAGGCAAGAAGTCAGAAGAAGGTAGAACATCTGCACTCCCACGTCCGAGACTGAGTCACGGCTGATCCAGGACCAAACCAGAGAGGGGGGACTTAAAGTAAGACATGGTTTCATTACTATAGGTCAAGTCACTCACTACATGGGGGTTCGAACTCACGTTTCAATCAGTGAAATGCATAAGCTTAACCAACAGGCTAATTAGGATGATTGTGGTTAAATACAAGTGCTCCTTCTTTTTGTTGAGATTGTGTTCTTGTTTGTGATAATCCTCTCTATACATGTCCTAGAAAACCACCTCATTAAATACCTATCGATTTCGGTCACTGTTGGGAAGATTAGTCTGTGTAACAAACAACAGCTACGTTCCCCCAGAACAATAGTTACTTTGGTAAATAACATCTATACCAAGGGCTAATCAACCTCTCAACTTGACACTTGTAACACAACGAACCTACGACCCCTCTAGTAGTCGATAGGCTCTCGTTGGATACCTCGCTAGATAGATGTACTCCGGAAAATAAGACTTAATGATCATGAACATACTCAGCGATGAGTCGCCTAATTAAAGTGAAACACGATTTCTGACCTCACTTAGAAGTAAAATATTAATTGAAAATAAATAAACAACTGATCAAGGCTAAAATCCCTCAAACTTGAATTTCAACCCTACCTAGGCGTGAACCTGGTACTCAAGTCTAACGGTGCCTAACTAGTTCACAACACCCTCCTATAACTCACAAGACCCACAAAATTGAGAAATCGTACAACAGCGAAGACAAACATCTCTGAAAATACAACTTATAATTTATACTAGATCTAGGGTGGCATTACAACAGACAATCAACGGTTAATAATTCAAACCAGAACGGGTTATATTGTATAACACAAATGAATTTCCTTCATTGACAAGGAATACAGTTCAAACCCTACCTATCAGTACTGATGGCTAAAAGCGAATCCGATATCTAGTTAAGATATCTCTTGGTCTGATGGACAACAGTAAAGTTTTCCGAAAGTTTATGAAACTATAATTGGTAATAAACTTATTTTAATACTCATCACAAATGATCATGACTCCCATCGAAACCCTATGAAGTCGAAGAAGTCCAACGTGTAGTTCAATAACTTGCTGCGTATTTGTAGACTGTCGTAGTTTTGTACCGACGATCCTGTCTTGAGTTGGTATCTCGGTTGTGGATCCTTTCGAAGTTCAACTGTCACTTGATATTGTCAGAGCGATGATAAAACTACGTTCATTTATCATTCGGATAAATCAACTCCGACCGTACGTTCTAATGTTCCACACTTGCTCGATATCAGTATCCCAAGTTCAATAAACAAGTTCTCCAGTTCCTCACTTGGTAAACTGTCAGACAGTTAATGATGTAAACACGACAACTTTATCGACACAGTTCTGACTTCACACGTTTTATCAACAATACAAAGCGTTCGACGTCGGTGGCTCAGGCATTCGCGAATGTTCCTAGTTTTTATTGTTGATGTCATCTTCAAGCTCTTTGCAACTAAAATTCGCCATTTTAAATTTCAACTAATCTGCATTTATTGATTTTGAAACCAATTTGATCAAGAAACGCAATTCAAAAAGCCGTTCACCTTATACATCAAGACGACGTTAGTCAAAAAGCCGTTCACCTTATAGGCCTACATCAAGACGACGCAATTCAAAAAGCCATTCACCTGATACACAAAGACAGCACAATTAAAAAAGCCGTTCACCTAATAGGCCTACAAGCGGTTCACCTGTTTCATCAAGAAATAGATCTATAAGCCGTTCATCCAACTTTGAAAGCAGTTTACCTAATACACCACAACACAAATCAAAGCCAGCTGAACATTTTCCACGTCACCGACTGTTGCACAGAAAAAGTTCTGCTTTCTTGATGAGTTTTAAAAAAAACTAACTGCCTCAGCTCCAGGTATAGTTCACTAAGCTAATTTTCTCAATATTTTGCTGATTTTACATCCCTTTAATAACATGTCCCATATATTCTAACATTATGTTATTTGATATTTTACAGGTCAAGACTTTAAAGATACTATGACTAATGCACTAGTCAAAATTGCTACCGAGTTTGGAGCAACAAAGAGAAATGATGTCCGCTATCTACAAAGTTGTTGTTGTTAACAACCAGCATAATATTGTGAATGAGAACCTACTTCAAAGGATGTGTTGCTAAACACAATATTTCCCCTTGGCACCGAAGACCATTTAAGGGAAGTAGAGGAGAAGCTAAAAAATTTACAAAGTTTTTTTTTGGTTTGGTTTGAGTACTAGCTATTAAATAATATACCTCCGAACTCAGTAATAGTAATGGATAATGTGAGTTACCATTCAAGACAAAGTGTTAAAATCCCAAGCAAGTTCACAAGAAAAGCCGATATAATCTCATTCATGCGCAAAAGTGGAATGGAAGTACCGAATCCCATTCCGATTATTCCGGTGCTTCTAGAGCAAATCAGAATTTAATAATTTCAAAATAGATTTTTATTGATGACATGGTTTCAAACAAAGGCCATACAGTACTGTGATCCCCCCCTACCACTGCATATTTAACCCAATTGAGCACATGTGGTCCTCAATGAAAACCCAAAACATCTGGAAGATCAATCTTACACCTACAAACAGTGTTAGTGTAATCGAACACATATGCGATGCAGTAGCACGAACATAACATTTTTGGTTAAACACTGTACAACATGTTAAAAAATAAAACGAACTTACATTGCAGCCGATGATGACAGGGACAATAACACCTTCAATATTGACATGCGTGACAGCGACACGATTAGCGACTCTGATGAAAATTAGCTGATCCCTGTGTTGGTAATTTTTTTTTTTATATAATTTTTTATTTCTATGATTACATATTATCTTTTAACCATGACAACCCTGTATGCGATGAAGGCAAAAGTGTGGCGCGTGCCACGCTTTTGGGTAATAGCTGAGTCTATTCACGGTCATTCTTTTCAAAAATCTGCTGTAGCTCTATTTCCTGCATAGAGTTTAACACAAGCGAACTCCTTGTATAGTGGAGGCTCAGCAAGAACAGACCGATTAAAAATAAAAACAAGAGAGAAGGCAGTGATTCCTAGCTATTCTGAATCAAGTTCACTCTGTCTTATAAATTGATTTTTCGTGGTTTATAGAATGAAAGTGTTATTGATAGGTATATCTATGTGTGGGTCTAGGACGGTGTATTCAGCACCATTATTAGTGGGTGAGTTCCACAATTTGTATAAGAAATATTAGAGTTTTTATAAATTGCCATTTGCTGAAAAAGTTTATTTGAACATGGACAATTTGATGTTGCTATGGTTATTAGTAGTAGTTTTTTTTAAATAGTACTCAGTTCGGTTTCGGCTACAACCGTGTCATATTGCTCTTTTGCGTTTTATGCTCCTTTGCTCTCTTTCTCTATAGCTATCATCAATCTTAATTAAATTCTCCGGCCTTGATTATAACATTGACGAATTCCTCATTGTTCCCTTTTTGGTTCTTGATTTTGGTATACTCCCTGAATTCCCGTACGAGGACGACACATTGCTATTCCCTGGAGAAGATTCGGTCGACGATCATGGCGTCGTTATCGAGAAACCTGTCCCTACCCTGTGCTGCAGTGCTATTCTTGATTTGGCGCAATTTATTGTTTTCAATCTGGTTTCCAGGAGTATTGCCATTGCACTTTAAGCTTTTGTTTACAAAATACTTTTAAATATGAAGGTACAATTAGCTGACACTCATATGCTGTCCTTTTCGCATGCTGATGTTGCACATTTGTCTGCTACTTCGTGGCCTAAGATCCCGGAATGACCAGGGACCCAACAAAAGACTACATAGTTTTGTTTAGAGGAAAGCTTTGTAAGTATAATCTGAATCTTGTGAATTATGGGATGACTTGGATAAAATCCTGACATTGCTTCCGGGGAACTCTAAAGAGTATTGCAGTATGCAATATTTGCAAGAATTGAAGAAATACTAGTGGTTCCAGGTGATGGGACGCATTTATTGTATCTAAATGGGAGAGTTAGTTAGTTATTAGGGTTTAAGGGCACACAACACTAAGATTATTAGTGCCCGTGTTCTCTTTTAGAGTAATGTGCGATTTTTAAATTCTATTATACAGCTTTGTTGATTTCAGATATTTAAAAACATTGGTTATATTCTCAGATTCATCAGATAAAATTTCTTTTAAATTAGGTTTTAGTTTAAAATCATTCCTCTCGTCCATGTGTTGGTGTGTTGTACAGTGATAACAGGTACAATGCCTTTTGTGTGGGTCCGCGAGATAAGGAAATGTTTGTTCAAGGACTGAACATTAACCAACTATCAGATTTCCATCCGCTTGCACTTTGGTCCGATTATTCCGATGACAAGATGTATATAAGCTTAAGAAATATTGTCCTGTTACAAGTGCTATGCAAAGTCTAATTAAAAAGTAAGAATTTATATATTTTGCTTCAATTCAGTATCTGAGATATTAATGTCGGTAGCTTTAATATTTTATTTTTATTACAGATCAAGACAGACGGCCTTGAACTAACGGAACACGATTTAAGAAATTATATGAAAATAAAAATCGGTCCTTCTAAAAAACATATTACTTATTATTAATAAAATGAAAGCTGTAGTTTTGTTTTGTTAATATTGACTTACTACCAAAATTTTAAATTAAAACGTGCTTTTAAAATACGTGATTATATAGTGTCCTCAGGTTCTTAGCATAAAAAACTGTATGTGTCACTGAATGTATATAAATAATGGGTACAACAGCTGTTTGATTTGTTCAAAAGCATAATATGAATTGAGATTCATTTAAAAAAAATAACAATTACATTCTATTGAATGACACTGAATTTCGTTTACTTCATAGAACACAGAGGAAGGATTTGAATTGGACGACCCCCAATCAACGTATATGCCAAAAGCGAATCGAAACAATACTCAGGTATTTACCTCGAATGAAAGGGTACTTTACAATACAATTCAAGACACAGTGTAAAGACCTACATCATAATATCTTATACTTGTTATCCAGGAATTATATACATCACATGACAAATCCATTCCCGTAAAACATATCCATCTCCAGCATACAGAAGGCTAATATCTGCGATTGAAAAGGTAGTAATAGTCAGTATGCATCCCAGGTGGGCTTACGGCGCCAGTACGTCCATGTTTGATTTGGCGCCAAAACTTGGCACAAATATTATTATTATAATATGATTCAGGAATACGATCGGACATGTTAGCATGACTAATTCTAAGGCCCCCATAACTCTCATCAACCACCCCTTACATGCCTTACGAATTAGCCATCATCCAATCGGAAGTATTACCAGCCTGCTATTAAAAGTCAAGCAAAAACAGGAGAAATTTTAAGTCTGCAAAAGCAACCAATTAAAGCAATGGCGAGCGTTGGCAAGCGTCGTATCGGTCCATTCTAGGGTTTCCTGATCATCTGTTTTTGTAACGGTAGTAAAAATGGTGTCTGTACGTATTTTGCCCATTGAGATTTTGTACACAATGCCACAACGGTCTTGATTTTCTGTATTTACCAGTCTTTACCATGAGTACTACAACCCGCGAGAAACTGACGAGACGAACATAACAATGCAGGAAATTGCCGAAGCAATTGGAAAAGCAAAACATGGCCAATCACCAGGTTTTGACTAAATAGAGAGCGAGATGATTAAAAGAATGTGGGAAACGCAACTCTTGGCACTACACACCCTATACAACACCTACCTCGACACTGGAGTCTTCCAAGATGACTGGGAAAAAGAAATCCTAGTAATACTCAAGAAAGGAGAGGACAAGAGAGATTTTGATTTGATTGGATATTGCTTAACGTCTCATATTTATGCAACTTGGCTAATCGAGACGAAGGGAGGGACGTAAGGGATGACGCGGGGGGACAAGGGGTGGACAGGCCTGTGCTGGTCAGAACCAGCCACAAGCGTATGGGGAGGGCAGGGGTTCCCCCACGTCGTGGATGTCTCCGTCTGTGTCATCATCCGTCCGTGTTGTCATTGTCGTCGCCGTCGGGGAGGTAGTCAAAGGGAAGGGGAAAGTTCCCCGACGACGACCCAGAGCTCGCCTTTAGTTTCAGGGAGTAAAACTCCCCTAATCACGGGCCAAACCACGAGAAGGTTGCGAGTTGGAATTTGATGACAAAGTGGAGTCATATAGACCAATCACACTACTATCTATCCTGGGCAAAGTACTTGAAAGAATAATAGTGCCCAGGCTACACAAAATGTACAAAGAAAGTGCACTAAGGGCAAGAAACCAGTACGCTCATTGATTGCCCTAGCCAAAAACTCCCGGAAACACCACGATCATGTTGTCAGATTATTGTGGGTATACAATTCTGATATGCCATGTTAAACTGATGCACAAAGATCCTCAACACTAACCAGGCCATTTATAAATGCATCAACGTACACAAAAACAGCAATTATGTGGACCTGTTGAAACTTCATCCCACACTGAACCGAACCATACACTTTCCGAACATCAACCCCTCAGGCTGAACGGGACAGAACAGATAAAGAAAATCACTGAGGACCGCTTCCCTGACAAGCAGGGCAGAATAAAGTGAGTACTAAACCTAAACCAGAAGAGACTATCGCCTGAAGTTAACAAACATTAAACAGAATAATGCGAGGACACAGCAGCCAATACTGGCTCAAACAACACACTCAGCAGCAATAGAACCCAACTCCTTGTGCTGTGGAGGCCCTGTAAGAACAGAATTGCCGTATATCCAATGCACGGGCTTTTGTAAATGTTAGGGTGGAGCACAATTGTCTTTACATAGTAGTATTTAAGTATTAATTTCTAGGCACTTTCTAAACATCAACTCCTCACGCTGTACGGACGGAACAGACGAAGCACAACAATAAGATGCCGAGCAGCGCTTCTCTGACAAGCAGGGCAGAATAAAGAGGGAACAGAACCTTCCTGTGCAGAACAGACAACCTCCTGAAGTGAACGAACATTTAACAGAATGATGAATGAGAACGAGGACACAGCAAAGACTTGAACAAGCAACACATACAGCAGCAACAGAAGCTAACTCTGTATACTGGACCTCACCATTTTGAGTGCAGTGCCTATTTCGCCGCTCTTGATTCGAGCGGAATAAGTGGACTTGTCAACCTGTCAAACCCTTAGGCGCGCGCCAGAGACTTCGGGCAGCGTTGCCGATACAAGCTATCACCCCCACAATATGCTTCATTTCCTTCTAGTCCAGTTACAGTAAGAAGGTGGCTGTGTTGAGTGTTGTTCTAGAGTGTCTTTCCGTTTCGGTTTTGTTAAGGTTTTGTTGTGTTGTTTTTAACTTATTTTATTTATTTATTTATTTATTTATTTCAATACATTTAATATGGAAGCTTGGAGACCGTGGTTGAGTGGCGAATCAACCCACAAGACCACTACATATTAGGTGATGTTGGTGAAGAAGACTACGATACAGGTACGGATTACGAAGAAAGAGATATGGACATACATTGAAGATAGTAGTGACGAGGAAGTTAGTGTAGAACGGGTAAGTGACAGTGATGATACGGATAACAATTTAAACAATAGTAATGCCAGTCGTGTTAGCGCTAATAAATCCACTAAATCTGTTTCAAAAGAAACTCAGGCTGTTATTAAAAACGTGTTTGATTATTTTAGTAAGGGTAATGCGAAAGGCGCTATTAAACGTACGTCTGATGCAACAGGTAAACATAGAAACACCGCCCTAATGAAAATAGTGAAAAGAGAAAACCCTAAGACACCGAAAAGACGTGGGCACAGAAAACGTCTATTTGAAAAAGTTGATAACTTTCTTTGCGATTTAATTCGTCGCGTGATATATGTTTTTTTTCAGACAGAAGCACCAACTGTAGTCATGGTTTATCAGAGACTTTTAGATGATGATGCAGGATTCCCATATTCGAAAAGCCACTTGGAACGCCTATTGAAAAACTAAGGATTTAGATATCGACGACTAAACAAACGATCCGTTATAATGGAAAGCCCCCGGCTTGTTGTGTGGCGGTACAAGTATTTAAAAATGATCGCGCAGTATCGTAGTGAAGGTCGTCGCATTTACTATTTAGATGAAACCTGGTATGATACCCACGACACAGCTAAACGTGGGTGGGTTGATAACAGCTGCAATTGCGTTCTAGATGCGCCCGTTGCGAGGGGACAGCGTATCATCATTCTCCACGCGGGGTCAGAACACGGGTTTGTGCCAAATGGGTTGTTAATAGCAGCTAAAAAAATCAAAGATGCATCTGCAGATTACCACGAAGATATGACGTCTGCACTATTTGAAAAGTGGTTTCAAGACCAGCTGTTAAAAAACATAGAACCTAACTCAGTTATTGTTATGGATAACGCAAGTTACCATTCAAGACAACTAGTAAAAATTCCGTGCCAATCTACAAAAAAAGCAGACATAATTTCCTTCATGGAGTCAAAGAACATTGAAGTACCGAACCCCATTCCCATTAAACCAGTATTGTTAGACATGGTAAAAAAACAAAACTTTGATAAGTCGTACGTTGTTGATACCATGGCTATTGAGAATGGCCATGTAGTTTTACGACTACCCCCATATCATTGTGTATTCAATCCAATAGAACAAATGTGGTCTTCAATAAAAGCGAAGGTGCGCAAAGAAAACGTGACTCCAACTGACTCTGTTGGTGTCATCGCAATCATACGTGAAGCCGTCGATCACTGCAAAGGACACTGGAGTAACTGTGTAGAGCACGTGAGAAAGGTTGAGCGAACGTACGTCACCTTCGACGATGCACAAGACGATAACGATTTCGTCATTCACCTAGATGAAGATACCACCAGTGAAGAAGATGAGTAAAAATAACAATGATAATAATTTCACTTCCCGAATATTCACAGCAATGTTTACTCATCTTGCTCACTTGTAGTATCTTCTTCGCCTTATCTGATGACGAATTCATACTCATCATGTTCAAGATCGAAATGAGTGTACGTTTTTTCAACTTTCTTAACAATGTTCCACACATTTACGCCAATGATGCTCATAGAGTTCGACCGCTTCCCGAATGTTTAAAATCACGCTCATCGAGTCGTAGGCGTAACGTTATTTTTCCTTACTTTTTTTTTTAACTGTTGACTACACCTTGCTCTACTGGACCAAATGGGCAGTGATAAGGGGGTAGCCCTAAAACCAAGTAGTCTTTTTCAGCTGTCATGTTATCAACAACACACAACCTATCTTTGTTATTTAAAAAAATAATATCCAACATTACAGGTTTATTGGAATTGGGTCGGGCACTGGAATGTAATTGAATTCAATTATTGAAATTATGTCCGTTTGCAAGGTATATTTGACATGGAATTTTGATCTGCTTTGATTAGTAGTTAGCGTTGTCCAACCAACACATCAGAGTTTGATGTTTTTTAATAGATGATTTTCAAACCATTGTTCAAATAGCTGGTCCGTCAAAATCCTCATGCTATATCGCGGACGCATTGACACTAGCAAACCGTCATGCACCCTACTCTTGTGACCCGGCGTGGAGAGAAATAATTCGTTTTCCCCTAGCGACTGAGTATCCAGGACACAATTAAAGCTGTTGTCCACCCCACCCGACCACCCACGTCATGCGTGTCATACTAAGTCTCATTACGCAGCCTGGAGATTGTTTTTTACCCTCATTACGCAGCCTGGAGATTGTTTACTTACTTAAATCGCTGCACGACGATTCGAGGAGACCATAATAACTGATCGTTTGTTTATTCGGCGATACTTTAATAATAAATTTCTAATGAGGCGATTCAAGAGCCTGTCATGTGTGTGTGTGTAGTGTGTGTGTGTGTGTGTGTTAATATGAAAAATCAGCGACGTCATTAACCAATTTCTGAAATACCATAGCTACTCTTTTGGAAAACGTATTTCTTCATAGAACCCGTATATCACATTATATGAATCACGTCACAGAAAGTTATCAGCTTTTGCAAAACGACGTTTTTTTCACCCTTTCTTTTGGGTGTTGTGGGTCTGTGTTTCACTACTTTTGCTACGTTGAACAATGTAAATTCTTGTGGCCAGAGCTGTCTTTTTAATTGCTCCCCACGCATTTTCATTACTGAAATGTGAGTACACGTTTTGAATCGCGGACTGGGTTTGCTTTGTAACTGATTTTGTGCAAATCTTCTTCTAACACGCACTAGCATTATTAATATTTAAATCATTTTCAGAACCATCACTCTCACTTATTCGGTCCACATTAATGTCTTCGTCACTATAGTATCACATTTTTTCAGTTCCATATCCACTTCCTCGTAATCCGTGTTATTCGTTATCAACTTCAACTACTTCATCAATACTGTTACCTCCCTGAACACCACGGTCTCCAACAAGTCATCCTTTGTTTTATAATATACTAGGCCGCTTTCCGAACGCTTTTGTTAGTCACGTTGATGGATGAGCGTTTTTAAGTTTTTAGTATGTGTGGGATATCCTTACTTCTTCAAGTTCCATTGCAAAATCAATTTTGTTAAATTAGGATAATTTTTATAAAGTAGTACTAATTGCTATGGTACTTAGAATGTAAAATATAAAGAGGCCCGAAGACTTGCTTTTTGTACGCATTGTAATTTGTAAGTGATTGTTGTTAAGTTTCTATAGTTACTTGTCAATTATTATTATTATATACCTCAAAAAACTTTTATTTAAACCATTATTTCTATGGATTCTGGCTAGATTTTACAACTTTTTTTAAAAAGGTACTACGTCACCACAACCTTAATGTCCATGTAAATATGAACGTTGTAGCCCCACCCGTTTGGTCAGAATCTCACGAAAATATCGCATTAAAAATAGAAAAAGATCGTAAAAATACGATATTCATGAGAAATATTTCTTCGATTGTACCCAAAAACGTGGCAGGTCTAAGTTCAGAGATTTCGAAATTCGAAGGTCCCCTCCAATTTTCATCAAGATCGCATATGCCGTTTGCCCGGTAGAGCGCGAACAGACAAAAAAACAAACAAAAAAAAAAAACACCGGAGCTAATTTTTTTGGGGGTCAGTGAAATTGAAGTCTTCGCTACGCTCATCCAAATATTTATATTCATTGACAAAGAAATACATTAAACATTAAAATTATTATGCGACACAAATACAAAACCTTAATAGATGTCACGTTTATACCGCTGCTGGACACTTCATAAGATACTCAGGAATCAGTAAGTAGAATACAATTATTATAAACTACAGCTATAAATCAGACCACCACAACATACCAATCTCAAAGCTACCGAGCAGTAAACGATTATCTAGCCTCCTCCTGTTGATTGGCGATCATGTACAGAAGATAGAGGGGTCAAGAACATCTCATCAATGGTTACAATATTTAGAAAGTGCTGTTCTGCCAGTTGCGCAATATCTGGAGAGGAAGGGTAGAGCTGTCACCCGGTAGTCGGACACAAAGAAGCACCCACATTCTGTACGACTAGACAAGTTCACAATTACAATAAAATTAGCACGGGAACGCCACGATTAGCCGAAAAAATGCATTCGCACTTTTCGAACTACGTCTACAATTTTCCATCGATTAAGATTTGTTTTACATACCGGTACTCAGAAAAGAAGAAGAAGAAATGCTTGTCCTTAAATACGATTTTGATTTGGTTAAGCGACAGACATTCAGAACAGCC
>JAMZAV010011611.1:0-21311 GCA_024449915.1 Sweltsa coloradensis | reverse complement strand
TCCCAGGCCCCTAGGTCACGCCCCACTATCATTTTCCCAGTGTTCCGTTAAAAAAATATACATTTTAACTCCTTATATTGATAGTTAAGGCACGGTTTATAGCGTCGATGTATCAACTGTCCACATCTCTCCATATAAACCACCACTAACCACCCATTTTGCCCTCGGAACATACTCCTGCTCGTCAATGATACACCGCATTTTCTGCGCCACTTCGTCAAGTGATCTTGAGCTGCGGATGTTGTTTGTTCCTGCACGGATGGCTATTGTCTCGGAAGTTCTCGCCTTGCATTTTCATTAATCTTAGTTTTTGCGCAAGTTGTTCCACCCTTATGCCTGGGTAGGACTCGACACTCATGCTGTGTTGGCTTCTTTGTCTTACCTTGATTGAAACATGTTACAGGTAACATATTAAAAAGTTACAGGTGCTCCGTCACTTTGATGAGTGTCTGATGTCGCCTTCGCCTAGCAGGGATGATATGTAGTTAATGTACGCCCTGTGGGTGAACCGTTTGTCCCTTATCAAAACTTCATACGCGGCGGCATGCATAAGTTCACGAGGGTTGGTGCGGGAGGACCGAACGAGTTGGGAGATTGGATCATAGATCGAATGATCTGTCAAATTATAGCCGGTGGGCAGCTTGACTACCCTATTCATCTGGCGTTTTTTAGGTAGAGTATGTTCTTTAGCAAGGTTAGCTACGTAGCGGGCCCTAGCTTCAATGTCCGTTCATTACTTGGGAACGGGATCAGGAATCATACCTCACGCGGTCTCCTCGGCGGGTGTCACTATACGCCCCCTACAGATGGCCACCACGGCCCGGATCAGCCGACCGGTTGGCGTTTCGAAATGTTTATTTCCAACTAGTTCCTGTTGATCTTGGTTAAATAGATTTGTAAAAAGGAAGCGGCTGCTGATGGCCCTTGCCCTGAATCCTCCTTGGTTATCGCGGTCGTCGTTTAAGGCGTTCTCGACGGCAAACTGTGCCGCGTTCAGGTGATGAACTGAGTATAAGTGGTTTGTGTAAGACTCCCCTACGAATTCATTGCCACAAAGGCCGCACGTTCTTATACAGCGGTACATGTTGTGAGACCGTTTTTTAAGTTTTTTTTGCGACAGACAGACACTCGGGAATTCTTGACCTCTGCCTGATCCCATAAGTGGTCATTAGACTTTTAAAGCTCCCTCATCCGCTCCAAGTTAGATTTTGCCAGTTTTATTTAAGATTCGGCTAGGCCTTCTTATATTAAGACTTTGGATACAATTCACCACACCGGTATGAGACTATCCACAGGAGCTTTTCGTACGAGCCCTATTCCCAGTCTTCTATGTGAGTCTGCAGAACCATCTTTGTCCTCTAGAAGAAAGTACCTTATGCTTAATTATATTGCCTCATTAAAAGGTTCCCCTACAAACCCAGCCTATAAAGCAGTTTTTGACCTTCCATTTCAAAATCGGTATGAAGTTCACATGAAGGCCTCAAGACCAGTGGGCATCCGCTCCCTGGAATTACTGCAAGCCTTACACATAACACTTCCCCTTGTTTTCTACAAATCAAATGGGGCAATCCCACCTTGGACACTTAATAAACCATGTTGCATAACACAGCTGACAAAATATAAAAAGGCAACCACATCAAACACACAATATCAAGCACTTTTCAACGAAATCCGATACAACTACAAAGATTTCAGAAATATTTTTACAGACGGTTCGAAAATGAACAATTCAGTTGGCTCTGCCTTTACAACGGAGAGCAACAACTTCAACTTTAAACTCCATTCCACATTCAGCGTCTACAATGCAGAACTGTTTGCAATTCTACTAAGCCTCCTGTTTGCTCTTGATAGAATGGACTCCAAATTCTTAGTGTCACGGTTTCTTTAAGTTCACTAGAGGCTATTTGCCATATTTACACTACACACCCATTATAGTAAAATAACCTAATATTGTCGAAACTTGCTGCAAAACAAAAATCAATGGTTTTTTGTTGGGTGCCTGGTCATTCTGGTATTTTAGGAAATGATGTTGCCGACCAAAGTGCCAAAGAAGCTGTTTAGAAAACACAAGTTGATTGCCATTTAGTTGTATCGCCTGATCTAAAAGCATTCTTCAAACGTAAACTTAAAGAAAAGTGGTGCGAAGAATGGCATATCATGCAAAATAATAAGCTTCGTGAAATGAAAGACGATGTAACACCCTGGTTCTCTACAATGCGCTCTTCACGACGCAAAGAGGTTGTTCTGACCCGTCTACGCATTGGACACACACATCTCATTCAAGGATACCTTTTAAGTAGCGAAGATCTACCCCCATGTGAGCAGTGTGGTGAGATTTTAACTGTTAAGTACATTTTAGTAGAATGACCCCAACACATGGACAAGAGGAATGATTTTAAATTAAAACCTAATTTAAAAGAAATTTTATCTGATGAATCTGAGAATATAACCAATGTTTTTAAATATCTGAAATCAACAAAGCTGTATAATAGAATTTAAAAAATAGCACATCACTCTAAAAGAGAACACGGGCACTAATAACCTTAGTAATGTGTGCCCTTAAATCCTAATAACTAACTAACTAACCATCATGTTAGTGAAGTTTGAAAATATTATAACAATCGATTGAGTTTTACGTGTGCACAAACACAGTTCACTTGCAGGATCTTGTATTCTCTTTGCCTAGGCCTATTTCTTAAACTATTTCTATGTCCCCGTTGACGTCCCTCCTGCCCTATGTCAGTGCTACCTCCCATCTTCTGATTTAGTTTCCCGAGTGTTGTTGTGGTTTACCAGAGCTAGACGTCATGTCGAGACGGTGGCCGTGCTTCAGTGTCCCTAGCCTGTGCAGGTGCAGATCATCCCAGGCTAGGTCACCGTCACTTATCCAGTGGTTTCCGTTAACAAATATACACTTTAACTCCTTATATTGATAGTCGAGGCACTGATTTATAGCGTCGATGTATCAACTGTTCACATCTCTCCTATATAGAACACCACTAACCACCCATTTTGCCCTCGGAAGCATACTCCTTGCTTCGTCAATGATACACCGCATTTTCTGCGCCACTTCGTCTAGTGGTCTTGAGCTGCGTATGTTGTTTGTTCCTGCACAGATGGCTATTGTCTCGGAAGTTCTCGCCTTGCATTTTCATTAATCTTAGTTTTTACGCAAGTTGTTCCACCCTTATGCCTGGGTAGGACTCGACACTCATGCTGTGTTAGCTTCTTTGTCTTACCTTGATTGAAACATGTTACAGGTAACATATTAAAAAGTTACAGGTGCTCCGTCACTTTGATGAGTGTCCTGATGTCGCCTTCGCCTAGCAGGGATGCTATGTAGTTAATGTACGCCCTGTGGGTGAACCGTTTGTTCCTTATCAAAAAACTTCATACGCGTCGGCATGCATAAGTTCACGAGGGTTGGTGCGGGAGGACCGAACGAGTTGGGAGATTGGATCATAGATCGAGTGATCTGTCAAATTATAGCCGGTGGGCAGCTTGACTACCCTATTCATCTGGCGTTTTTTAGGTAGAGTATGTTCTTTAGCAAGGTTTGCTACGTAGCGGGCCCTAGCTTCAATGTCCGTTCACCACTTGGGAACGGGATCAGAAATCATACCTCACGCGGTCTCCTCGGCGGGTGTCACTATACGCTAGGGTGGGCCGAAAAACAACATTTTTTTTTTTAAGTCGTAATACCGCGGAAAAGTTGCGAATTGTGGAGACTAAAAAATTTTTTAAAAAAATTTAAAAATCGGTTCATATCTTCCGGTCGCGCATGTGCTCTAAAGTTTTCCAAAATTTGGAAAATTTTGATTTTTTTTTTTTTTTTTTTTAGTTGTAATACCGCGGAAAAGTTGCGAATTGGGAAGACTAAAAAGGGTAAAAAAAATAAAAAAAATCGGTTTATATCTTCCGGTCGCGCATGTGCTCTAAACTTTTCCAAAATTTTGAAAAATTCACATTTTTACGATAATTTTTAATATTTTTAACATAGAAAAAATTGAAATATGAAAAATTTGAGCTTTTACATTTGGGGAGAGGCTTATTTAAAAATGTTAAAAATTATCGTAAAAATGTGAATTTTTCAAAATTTTGGAAAAGTTTAGAGCACATGCGCGACCGGAAGATATGAACCGATTTTTAAATTTTTTTAAAAAAAATTTTAGTCTCCACAATTCGCAACTTTTCCGCCGTATAACTACTAAAAAAAAAAAAAAAAAAAATCAAAATTTTCCAAATTTTTGAAAACTTTAGAGCACATGCGCGACCAAAAGATATGAACCGATTTTTAATTTTTTTTTTTAAATTTTTTAGTCTCCACAATTCGCAACTTTTCCGCGGTATTACGACTTTAAAAAAAAAAATGTTGTTTTTCGGCCCACCCTACTATACGCCCCCTACAGATGGCCACCACGGCCCGGATCAGCCGACCGGTTGGCGTTTCGAAATGTTTATTTCCAACTAGTTCCTGTTGATCTTGGTTAAATAGATTTGTAAAAAGGAAGCGGCTGCTGATGGCCCTTGCCCTGAATCCTCCTTGGTTATCGCGGTCGTGGTTTAAGGCGTTCTCGACGGCAAACTGTGCCGCGTTCAGGTGATGAACTGAGTATAAGTGGTTTGTGTAAGACTCCCCTACGAATTCATTGCCACAAAGGCCGCACGTTCTTATACAGCGGTACATGTTGTGAGACCGTTTTTTAAGTTTTTTTGCGACAGACAGACACTCGGGAATTCTTGACCTCTGCCTGATCCCATAAGTGGTCATTAGACTTTTAAAGCTCCCTCATCCGCTCCAAGTAAGATTTTGCCAGTTTTATTTAAGATTTGGCTAGGCCTTCTTAAATTAAGACTTTGGATACAATTCACCACACCGGTATAAGACTATCCACAGGAGCTTTTCGTACGAGCCCTATTCCCTCCCAGTCTTCTATGTGAGTCTGCAGAACCATCTTTGTCCTCTAGAAGAAAGTACCTAATGCTTAATTATATTGCCTCATTAAAATTTTCCCCTACAAACCCAGCCTATAAAGCAGTTTTTGACCCTCCATTTCAAAATCGGTATGAAGTTCACATGAAGGCCTCAAGACCAGTGGGCATCCGCTCCCTGGAATTACTGCAAGCCTTACACATAACACTTCCCTTTGTTTTCTACAAATCAAATGGGGCAATCCCACCTTGGACACTTAATAAACCATGTTGCATAACACAGCTGACAAAATATAAAAAGGCAACCACATCAAACACACAATATCAAGCACTTTTCAACGAAATCCGATACAACTACAAAGATTTCAGAAATATTTTTACAGACGGTTCGAAAATGAACAATTCAGTTGGCTCTGCCTTTACAACGGAGAGCAACAACTTCAACTTTAAACTCCATTCCACATACAGCGTCTACAATGCAGAACTGTTTGCAATTCTACTAAGCCTCCTGTTTGCTCTTGATAGAATGGACTCCAAATTCTTAGTGTCACGGTTTCTTTAAGTTCACTAGAGGCTATTTGCCATATTTACCCTACACACCCATTATAGTAAAATAACCTAATATTGTCGAAACTTGCTGCAAACAAAAATCAATGGTTTTTTGTTGGGTGCCTGGTCATTCTGGTATTTTAGGAAATGATGTTGCCGACTAAAGTGCCAAAGAAGCTGGTAACAAAACACAAGTTGATTGCCATTTAGTTGTATCGCCTGATCTAAAAGCATTCTTCAAACGTAAACTTAAAGAAAAATGGTGCGAAGAATGGCATATCATGCAAAATAATAAGCTTCGTGAAATGAAAGACGATGTAACACCCTGGTTCTCTTCAAGGCGCTCTTCTCGACGCAAAGAGGTTGTTCTGACCCGTCTATGCATTGGACACACACATCTCACTCAAGGATACCTTTTAAGTAGCGAAGATCTACCCCCATGTGAGCAGTGTGGTGAGATTTTAACTGTTAAGCACATTTTAGTAGAATGACCCCAACACATGGACGAGAGGAATGATTTTAAATTAAAACCTAAATTAAAAGAAATTTTATCTGATGAATCTGAGAATATAACCAATGTCTTTAAATATCTGAAATCAACAAAGCTGTATAATAGAATTTTAAAAATAGCACATCACTCTAAAAGAGAACACGGGCACTAATAACCTTAGTAATGTGTGCCCTTAAATCCTAATAACTAACTAACTAACCATCATGTTAGTGAAGTTTGAAAATATTATAACAATCGATTGAGTTTTACGTGTGCACAAACACAGTTCACTTGCAGGATCTTGTATTCTCTTTGCCTAGGCCTATTTCTTAAACTATTTCTATGTCTCCGTTGACGTCCCTCCTTCCCTATGTCAGTGCTACCTCCCATCTTCTGATTTAGTTTCCCGAGTGTTGTTGTGGTTTACCAAAGCTAGACGTCATGTCGAGTAGGTGGCCGTGCTTCAGTGTCCCTAGCCTGTGCAGGTGCAGACCATCCCAGGCTAGGTCACCGTCACTTATCCAGTGGTTTCCGTTAACAAATATACACTTTAACTCCTTATATTGATAGTCGAGGCACTGGTTTATAGCGTCGATGTATCAACTGTCCACATCTCTCCTATATAGAACACCACTAACCACCCATTTTGCCCTCGGAAACATACTCCTTGCTTCGTCAATGATACACCGCATTTTCTGCGCCACTTCGTCTAGTGGTCTTGAGCTGCGTATGTTGTTTGTTCCTGCACGGATGGCTATTGTCTCGGAAGTTCTCGCCTTGCATTTTCATTAATCTTAGTTTTTGCGCAAGTTGTTCCACCCTTATGCCTGGGTAGGACTCGACACTCATGCTGTGTTGGCTTCTTTGTCTTACCTTGATTGAAACATGTTACAGGTAACATATTAAAAAGTTACAGGTGCTCCGTCACTTTGATGAGTGTCCTGATGTCGCCTTTGCCTAGCAGGGATGCTATGTAGTTAATGTACGCCCTGTGGGTGAACCGTTTGTCCCTTATCAAAACTTCATACGCGTCGGCATGCAGAAGTTCACGAGGGTTGGTGCGGGAGGACCGAACGAGTTGGGAGATTGGATCATAGATCGAGTGATCTGTCAAATTATAGCCGGTGGGCAGCTTGACTACCCTATTCATCTGGCGTTTTTTAGGTAGAGTATGTTCTTTAGCAAGGTTAGCTACGTAGCGGGCCCTAGCTTCAATGTCCGTTCACCACTTGGGAACGGGATCAGGAATCATACCTCACGCGGTCTCCTCGGCGGGTGTCACTATACGCCCCCTACAGATGGCCACCACGGCCCGGATCAGCCGACCGGTTGGCGTTTCGAAATGTTTATTTCCAACTAGTTCCTGTTGATCTTGGTTAAATAGATTTGTAAAAAGGAAGCGGCTGCTGATGGCCCTTGCCCTGAATCCTCCTTGGTTATCGCGGTCGTGGTTTAAGGCGTTCTCGACGGCAAACTGTGCGCGTTCAGGTGATGAACTGAGTATAAGTGGTTTGTGTAAGACTCCCCTACGAATTCATTGCCACAAAGGCCGCACGTTCTTATACAGCGGTACATGTCGTGAGACCGTTTTTTAAGTTTTTTTGCGACAGACAGACACTCGGGAATTCTTGACCTCTGCCTGATCCCATAAGTGGTCATTAGACTTTTAAAGCTCCCTCATCCGCTCCAAGTTAGATTTTGCCAGTTTTATTTAAGATTCGGCTAGGCCTTCTTATATTAAGACTTTGGATACAATTCACCACACCGGTATGAGACTATCCACAGGAGCTTTTCTTACGAGCCCTATTCCCAGTCTTCTATGTGAGTCTGCAGAACCATCTTTGTCCTCTAGAAGAAAGTACCTTATGCTTAATTATATTGCCTCATTAAAAGGTTCCCCTACAAACCCAGCCTATAAAGCAGTTTTTGACCTTCCATTTCAAAATCGGTATGAAGTTCACATAAAGGCCTCAAGACCAGGGGCATCCGCTCCCTGGAATTACTGCAAGCCTTACACATAACACTTCCCCTTGTTTTCTACAAATCAAATGGGGCAATCCCACCTTGGACACTTAATAAACCATGTTGCATAACACTGCTGACAAAATAATAAGAAGGCAACCACATCAAACACCACAATATCAAGCACTTTTCAACGAAATCCGATACAACTACAAAGATTTCAGAAATATTTTTACAGACGGTTCGAAAATGAAACAATTCAGTTGGCTCTGCCTTTACAACGGAGAGCAACAACTTCAACTTTAAACTCCATTCCACATACAGCGTCTACAATGCAGAAACTGTTTGCAATTCTACTAAGCCTCCTGTTTGCTCTTGATAGAATGGACTCCAAATTCTTAGTGTCACGGTTTCTTTAAGTTCACTAGAGGCTATTTGCCATATTTACACTACACACCCATTATAGTAAAATAACCTAATATTGTCGAAAGTTGCTGCAAAACAAAAATCTATGGTTTTTTGGGTGCCTGGTCATTCTGGTATTTTAGGAAATGATGTTGCCGACTAAAAGTGCCAAAGAAGCTGGTAAAAAAACACAAAATTGATTGCCATTTAGTTGTATCGCCTGATCTAAAAGCATTCTTCAACGTAAACTTAAAAAAAAATGGTGCGAAGAATGGCATATCATGCAAAATAATAAGCTTCGTGAAATGAAAGACGATGTAACACCCTGGTTCTCTTCAAGGCGCTCTTCTCGACGCAAAGAGGTTGTTCTGCCCAGTCTATGCATTGGGACACACACATCTCACTCAAGGATACCTTTTAAGTAGCGAAGATCTACCCCCATGTGAGCAGTGTGGTAAATTTTTAACTGTTAAGCACATTTTAGTAAATGACCCCAACACATGGACGAGAGGAATGATTTTAAATTAAAACCTAAATAAAAGAATTTTATCTGATGAATCTGAGAATATAACCAATGTCTTTAAATATCTGAAATCAAAAAAGCTGTATAATAAAATTTTAAAAAATAGCACAATCACTCTAAAAGAGAACACGGGTGTTTGGGTCCATAAGTGGTGATGCGGAGGACCACTTTACATTCGCAAAGAAATTTTTTTTTGCATCATTCTGGCTGGTGTAGACTGTTCCACAGGACTGGCCCACATCGCTGAATTTAAGTAAAATATAATTAAAACACTTTAGAAATGCATTTTATGGTAAAAAGTCATTTTTTTGATAAGAAAATGAAACCCTCAACTAGTTTTAAATGAATGTGGTATTGTAACAATTAGAAAAAAAAAAGAATGTCTTCAAAGTAAACAAACAGTAGAGTCAAAAAGTGAGACGTTTGTTGATAAAAAGAACATAGTAATAAAAAGATGTTATGTGTGCTCACAATCCCCAACATACTCCCCCTTTTGATTGAATGCAATCGAACATATTTTAGTTAGGTTGAGGTGAATACTCGAGGGGAAAGGGGGAACTAGTTTCGTGATGGGTCCTTCAATACCCCGGGCCGGATGTCTGGATCGCAGCGACGCGGACGTGACCATCTTTACCTTGGAAAGTCTCTGTGATAACTCCAAGGTTCCACTGGAGAGGGGTAGGTGATCTTCTTTCATAAGAACCACCATGCCTGCTGCAAATTGGATTCTGGTGATATCCTTTTTCCCCTCTCTGTTGGAGTGAGTTGAGGTATTTCTGTTGACCATCTCTGCCATAGCTGTTGGTACAGTTTCTAAACCCCGCTGCCATCTGGATAATCTAGACTCGGAAAGATCAGATAGACGGGGTTCGGGATAACTCATCAGAGGAGCACAATGAGAAAGTGTCCTGGACTTAAGTAACTGGGATCTGATGAATCATTTGACAAGACAGTGATAGACGAGAATTAAGACACGCCTCAATCTGAGTTAGAAAGGGTAGTGAATTCTCCATGGTAAGTACAGCGTTTCCTGCAACGCGTTTCAGTGGTATTTCATTGCCTTGACACTAGCCTCCCATAAGCCCCCGAAGTGTGGTGCACGTGGAGGAATGAAGTGCCATTGAAGTTGTTCACCTGAGGCGTAGTCGGCCTTTTTATTCTGATTCTGCTCAGAAGGAACAAGTCTCGAAGTTCCCTTCAATTCATTGTTTGTCCCACAAAGTTATACCATTGTCTGAGAACAAATGAAGGCATTTACCTCGTCTAGCAGTGAAGCGTCTAAGTGCGGCAATAAATGCATCAGATTTTAGCCCTGGGGACTAGCTCGAGATGAATCGCCTTAGTGGCTAGACAAACGAAAAACAGCTACGTAGCATTTGATCGTTGTCTTGCTTCTTAATAATCCTTGCTTGACATGAAATGGACCAGAAAAAGTCTGTACCAGTGTTAAGGAACGGTCTAGAAGGCTGGACTCGTGCTGATGGAAGCTGGCCCATCAGATGCTGTTATTTGTCACCTTGAGTTTGAAACATGGCAAACATTTATGTATAATAGATTTGACCGTTTGCTTGGCTCTGGGAATCCAGTAATGTTGCCTGAGAGAAGCAATGAGGAGCTGCGGCCCTGCATGTGACAGTCTTAAATGTTCGGCTATGATTATTAATCCTGTAAAGTGATGCTTTGGGAGGTAAGACGATTTGATGCTTATTATCATAAGCCTAGCTGAGAATTTCTCAATCTTCCTTCCTCCCCGAAGAATCTGCTGATCATCGAGAAAAACATGTAAATCTCGGAGACTACTTTGAGATGAAACTTGTTTATTGGACAGAAGTCTCGAATCTCTAGGCTGTATGTAGATGCTTGAACCATTTGATGCATGTTGTTAATGCTGTTTGTACTTCTGCAGTACATAAAAAACCTGATCGTTTTCCTAAAGGTTGTTTTTTGTGTTGTGGATGAAACAAAGACAGTAAGCCACAACTCTGGTGAGTTTTGATACCTTTGAAACTGATGCAAGATATCAACAGTATGGTCTTGCGTAGCAAGGTAGTGACTGATGTCTTCTTCTCTTCTGGGATGTTGTCATCTTCTGTTATAGTTACATCTGCTGGCCAATCCGATGACTGTTGCTGTAACCACTGTGGTCCGTGCCACCACAAGTAAAGTTCAGCTAAGTCACACGCTTTTATTCCTCGTGAAATGAGGTCTGCTGGATTGTCACTAGATAAAAACGTGGTTCCAATCCTCGATTCTTGTGTGATGTTGGATCTTGCAACCCTGTTGGCTACAAATGTCTTCCACGTGTTGCTGGTGATGCAATCCATGATAAGACAATAGTGGAGTCGGTCCACAAGAAGACTTTGTCAATTTTCAGGTTTAAAATTGGAAAAGTTTTCTGAACTAGCTGGCTAGTAATTCTGCTCCTAAGAGTTCTAGGCGGGCAATGATACCTTCTTGACAGGAGCCACCCTTGACTTGGAACATAATAGATTGGTTGCACTTTGACCTTGTTTATTAGTTGATCTAATGTACAAGGAGCAGCCATATGCCTTTTTCTGACGCATCCAAAAAACCCGTGCAATTGTATGATTGTTTGATTTCCCTTTGACAAGTACATATCTGCCCATTTGAATGCTGTTCACATGTGACAATTGATTATGGAGAACTTGCCACTCAATGGAGAGTTCTGACGGCAATTCATCATCCCACGTAAGTTATGTAACCATAGTTTCTGTAGAAACATCTTATATGAGATAACTATGGGACTCACAAGTCCTAGTGGATCAAATATGGATGCTACTAACGACAACACAAATCTTTTAGAAATCTTGTTTTTTAGATTTACATGATAGGTATTGGCAACAAGAAATTTATCGGATGTTTTGGTGCCACAATAGTCCTAATGTTTTTATACTCTCTTCTTTGTTGAAATCAAAAAGGGCAGCTGCATCTCCCTGTCTTCTGGTTGGTACAGCTTCTAGTAAAGCTGGGGGTTAGAGCACCCATTTCTTAAGGGAAATGCTCCACATTTAAAGGGAGTGCAATTAGTTCCTCTTGTAGTTGCAATGCATCGTCCAATTGTTGGAACCGCTGAGTGCATCGTCAACAAAAAAAACTTGTTGTAAGATTTCCGCCGCCCGAGGGTATTTGTCAAATTCCTCTTCCGCTAGTTTATTCAAAGATCTGGTTGCGAGAAAAAGGAGCTGATGCAGTACCATATGTTACTGTTGACAGTTCATAGGGTTTTTTGTTGCTGGTCAGGTGCTTTCTCCATAGAATTCGTTGAAGACCGTATCTTCAGGATGAATTTAACTTGGCGATACATCTTGGTGATGTCGGCTGTAAAAACTATTTCATGAGTCCTGAATCGCAGAACGATTGAGTACAGGTCTTGTTGAACTGTTGGTCCAACCATAAGAAATTTGTTTAGTGATTTGCCATTTGTAGTTTTGGCAGAACCATCGAATACAACTCTAGTCTTGGTTGTTGAGCTGGATGGTTTTAAAAAAAGCATGATGAGGAAGATAGTATGTAGGCGTAAGTGTGTTTTTATCATCTGTTGATGTTTGTACTTCTTTCATATGACCTAATTCCTCATACTCATCCATGAATGTCACATATTGTTCTCGAAGTTCTGGGTGTTTCGTTAGCTTATGTTCCAATTGGTGGAACCTTACTGTTGCTTGCTGGCAGGAGTCACCCGTTGTTTATGTAAAAGTTGTGGAAGTCTCACCACAAATCTGCCATTTCGTCCCGTGTGGTATTTTGTTGAAAATGCGATTCGCATTGAAGCTCTTCCTCAGTTTTGGGGGATGAGTTGATCTCCTCCAGTTCCAGAATCGTTGCAACGTTGTGTCAGGTTGTCTTCTTGACGAACAAAACAAGAGGTCACCGATTTATTTGGTTCAAGTTCATTCGGTATTTGTACCGTCCTGATAAGATCCAACCAAGTTCTGTGTTTTGTAGTACTGGGAAATCTCCGGGCCTTGTACGCTTTCGGCTCGAAGAATGTGAAAGCACAACTCAGCTCCAATAAGCATATCAATACGTCCTGGTTCATGGAAGTTTGGGTCAGCCAGTTGGATATCCCTTGGCAGATTCCAGTACTGACTGTCGATGCATGCTGATGGTATCTGTCCAGTTATATGCGACAATACAGAACATGTAAGGCTTGCCCTTATAATTGCTCATGTTGAGTGAAATTTGAACGGATGTTGTGAACTTGCTTCTGCTGAAACATTGCTCACCCCCTTTCATTATTATCCGATTATAACTTTTCTTTAACTTAAGTCTTTGAACTAAATCTTCTGTAACGAAGTTAGATTGGCTACCGCAGTCAATCAATGCCCTGCATTTGTGTAGTTGATCCATTGAGTCTCGAACTAGCACATTGCAGTTGACAACAGAACTTTTGATTGCATTCTGTGTCTTGCAACATGACAGGAGCCTTGAGCATCCATGTTTACATGATTGGCCGATGATTCGCCACGCTCGTTACTATTAGTTGGCTGTAAATTGTTGGCAAGATTGGCTTACTTGACGGTTGTTGATAGACTTTTCTGTTTTGTAATAATGTATGGTGTCTACAATTACAAATTTTGCAATTTAATGATATCGGGCAATTTTTAACTGAATGCCCAGCTCGCAGGCAGTTGACACAAAGTTTTGTTGTCCTGTACACATTCTCTCCGCTGCTGTGTTTCTGCTGCTATGAATGTTTCACATAAAAACAGTGGATGATGATTGGGACAAAAACAACATTTCTTGTTCTTAACTGACATGAAACTTCCAGATTGTTGAGCAGCCTTGTTTTTGTTTGGGCTTTTAAAAACACCTTGTCGACTGTCCTGAGAGCTACAGCTATTAGAAGCGTTTATGTTTCTAGAGCTTGGCTCTTATACTCAAAAATGTGAGAAGATCTGAAGTGGTGGGAAAGATTGTCGAGATTCCTTTATTTCCACTCCCTTCGTGAGTTCTTGTCAAGCCTCTCAACAATCAGCTGTGATACAAGGATATCACCTAGTGGTTGATCAAGTTCCATGGCCTTGAGAGCACTTAAATTTTCTGCGAATAGTATTCACAAACTGCCTTAAGTCAGAAGCTGATTTCCTTTGAACTGCCTTTAGGTTCAAAAGTTCCCCTTGTGTAAGTAGCTGCTATCAGTTTTTTGTTTTCATACCTATCCCTTTAGTAACTGCCAAACTACTTGGTAATTGACAGCAGTGATAGGAAGGTTTGAATTAGCTGCAATGCTTGGCCTTCAATGATGATAACAGGTAATGGAATTTTTGAAAGGTCATGACGTCTGCGTTTTCATGAACCATCACCGTGAAAAAATCCGAAAATGGAAACCACTCCTCATATTTGCCATCAAAGCTTGGCAATGAGACTAACGGTAACCTCAAGCTGCCATGTGGCATGTGGGACAACCCTGATACTTGAAGTTCTCCGGGAGTCTGCTGGAGGGGCCCCGGATTACCACTTCGTTTTTTCTGCTTGCCTTAATATTAGTTCCATTGGCCTTTGCTTCATACGCAGTTTCCTCGAACACTGGCCCCATCATCGCATGATCTGACTGAAGGTCGTCAGTTTCCAGTTCAGAAATGTACGCTGTCGTATCTGCCATGATGTCTGGGAAAAGTCCCGAGCCTTACAGTAATCTCGTGAATATTGTTTTCAGAGGGTACAACGCATCGTGAATGTTTTCATACAGTCATTTGTGTTTTAATAACACCCTCTTCTTTACTAACTTTGTAGTCGATTAGGCTCCATTACTACTTACAATAGTGAAATGACTGACCTGTCAACTTGAATTCGGCCCGTGAGGTACCAAAAGTTGGGTCCATAAGTGGTGATGCGGAGGACCACTTTACTTCGCAAAGAATATTTATTTTGCATCATTCTGGCTGGTGTAGCTGTTCCACAGGACTGGCCCACATCGCTGAATTTAAGTAGATATAAAATTTAAAAAACTTTAGAAATGCATTTTATGGTAACAAAGTCATTTTATTGATAAGAAAATGGGAAAACCCCCAAATAGTTTTAAATGAATGTGGTATTGTAACAAATTAGAAAAATAAAAGAATGTCTTCAAAGTAAACGAACAGTAGCGTCAAAGAAGTGAGACGTTTGTTGATTACAAAGAACATAGTAATGAAAGATGTTATGTGTGCTCACAATCCCAACAACGGGCACTAATAACCTTAGTAATGTGTGCCCTTAAATCCAAATAACTAACTAACTAACCATCATGTTAGTGAAGTTTGAAAATATTATAACAATCGTGTGCACAAACACAGTTCACTTGCAGGATCTTGTATTCTCTTTGCCTAGGCCTATTTCTTAAACTATTTCTATGTCCCGTTGACGTCCCTCCTGCCCTATGTCAGTGCTACCTCCCATCTTCTGAATTTAGTTTCCCAAGTGTTGTTGTGGTTTACCAAAGCTAGACGTCATGTCGAGTAGGTGGCCGTGCTTCAGTGTCCCTATCCTGTGCAGGTGCAGACCATCCCAGGCTAGGTCACCGTCACTTATCCAGTGGTTTCCCTTAACAAATATACACTTTAACTCCTTATATTGATAGTCGAGGCACTGGTTTATAGCGTCGATGTATCAACTGTCCACATCTCTCCTATATAGAACACCACTAACCACCCATTTTGCCCTCGGAAACATACTCCTTGCTTCGTCAATGATACACCGCATTTTCTGCGCCACTTCGTCTAGTGGTCTTGAGCTGCGTATGTTGTTTGTTCCTGCACGGATGGCTATTGTCTCGGAAGTTCTCGCCTTGCATTATCAATAATCTTAGTTTTTGCGCAAGTTGTTCCACCCTTATGCCTGGGTAGGACTCGACACTCATGCTGTGTTGGCTTCTTTGTCTTACCTTGATTGAAACATGTTACAGGTAACATATTAAAAAGTTACAGGTGCTCCGTCACTTTGATGAGTGTCCTGATGTCGCCTTCGCCTAGCAGGGATGCTATGTAGTTAATGTACGCCCTGTGGGTGAACCGTTTGTCCCTTATCAAAACTTCATACGCGTCGGCATGCATAAGTTCACGAGGGTTGGTGCGGGAGGACCGAACGAGTTGGGAGATTGGATCATAGATCGAGTGATCTGTCAAATTATAGCCGTTGGGCAGCTTGAC
Source organism: Sweltsa coloradensis (assembly GCA_024449915.1). Classification (NCBI taxonomy): domain Eukaryota; kingdom Metazoa; phylum Arthropoda; class Insecta; order Plecoptera; family Chloroperlidae; genus Sweltsa; species Sweltsa coloradensis. The sequence continues at coordinate 5,299 of JAMZAV010011611.1, read as the reverse complement.
TACCCTATTCATCTGGCGTTTTTTAGGTAGAGTATGTTCTTTAGCAAGGTTAGCTACGTAGCGGGCCCTAGCTTCAATGTCCGTTCACCACTTGGGAACGGGATCAGGAATCATACCTCACGCGGTCTCCTCGGCGGGTGTCACTATACGCCCCCTACAGATGGCCACCACGGCCCGGATCAGCCGACCGGTTGGCGTTTCGAAATGTTTATTTCCAACTAGTTCCTGTTGATCTTGGTTAAATAGATTTGTAAAAGGAAGCGGCTGCTGATGGGCCCTTGCCCTGAATCCTCCTTGGTTATCGCGGTCGTGGTTTAAGGCGTTCTCGACGGCAAACTGTGCCGCGTTCAGGTGATGAACTGAGTATAAGTGGTTTGTGTAAGACTCCCCTACGAATTCATTGCCACAAAGGCCGCACGTTCTTATACAGCGGTACATGTCGTGAGACCGTTTTTTAATTTTTTTTGCGACAGACAGACACTCGGGAATTCTTGACCTCTGCCTGATCCCATAAGTGGTCATTAGACTTTTAAAGCTCCCTCATCCGCTCCAAGTTAGATTTTGCCAGTTTTATTTAAGATTCGGCTAGGCCTTCTTATATTAAGACTTTGGATACAATTCACCACGGTATAAGACTATCCACAGGAGCTTTTCGTACGAGCCCTATTCCCAGTCTTCTATGTGAGTCTGCAGAACCATCTTTGTCCTCTAGAAGAAAGTACCTAATGCTTAATTATATTGCCTCATTAAAAGGTTCCCCTACAAACCCAGCCTATAAAGCAGTTTTTGACCTTCCATTTCAAAATCGGTATGAAGTTCACATGAAGGCCTCAAGACCAGTGGGCATCCGCTCCCTGGAATTACTGCAAGCCTTACACATAACACTTCCCCTTGTTTTCTACAAATCAAATGGGGCAATCCCACCTTGGACACTTAATAAACCATGTTGCATAACACAGCTGACAAAATATAAAAAAGCAACCACATCAAACACACAATATCAAGCACTTTTCAACGAAATCCGATACAACTACAAAGATTTTAGAAATATTTTTACAGACGGTTCGAAAATGAACAATTCAGTTGGCTCTGCCTTTACAACGGAGAGCAACAACTTCAACTTTAAACTCCATTCCACATTCAGCGTCTACAATGCAGAACTGTTTGCAATTCTACTAAGCCACCTGTTTGCTCTTGATTCCATGGACTCCAAATTCTTAGTGTCACGGTTTCTTTAAGTTCACTAGAGGCTATTTGCCATATTTACACTACACACTAATTATAGTAAAATAACCTAATATTGTCGAAACTTGCTGCAAAACAAAAATCAATGGTTTTTTGTTGGGTGCCTGGTCATTCTGGTATTTTAGGAAATGATGTTGCCGACTAAAGTGCCAAAGAAGCTGGTAACAAAACACAAGTTGATTGCCATTTAGTTGTATCGCCTGATCCAAAAGCATTCTTCAAACGTAAACTTAAAGATAAATGGTGCGAAGAATGGCATATCATGCAAAATAATAAGCTTCGTGAAATGAAAGACGATGTAACACCCTGGTTCTCTTCAAGGCGCTCTTCTCGACGCAAAGAGGTTGTTCTGACCCGTCTATGCATTGGACACACACATCTCACTCAAGGATACCTTTTAAGTAGCGAAGATCTACCCCCATGTGAGCAGTGTGGTGAGATTTTAACTGTTAAGCACATTTTAGTAGAATGACCCCAACACATGGACGAGAGGAATGATTTTAAATTAAAACCTAATTTAAAAGAAATTTTATCTGATGAATCTGAGAATATAACCGATGTTTTTAAATATCTGAAATCAACAAAGCTGTATAATAGAATTTTAAAAATAGCACATCACTCTAAAAGAGAACACGGGCACTAGTAACCTAAGTAATGTGTGCCCTTAAATCCTAATAACTAACTAACTAACCATCATGTTAGTGAAGTTTGAAAATATTATAACAATCGATTGAGTTTTACGTGTGCACAAACACAGTTCACTTGCAGGATCTTGTATTCTCTTTGCCTAGGCCTATTTCTTAAACTATTTCTATGTCCCCGTTTACGTCCCTTCTGCCCTATGTCAGTGCTACCTCCCATCTTCTGATTTAGTTTCCCGAGTGTTGTTGTGGTTTACCAAAGCTAGATGTCATGTCGAGTAGGTGGCCGTGCTTCAGTGTCCCTAGCCTGTGCAGGTGCAGACCATCCCAGGCTAGGTCACCGTCACTTATCCAGTGGTTTCCGTTAACAAATATACACTTTAACTCCTTATATTGATAGTCGAGGCACTGGTTTATAGCGTCGATGTATCAACTGTCCACATCTCTTCTATATAGAACACCACTAACCACCCATTTTGCCCTCGGAAACATACTCCTTGCTTCGTCAATGATACACCGCATTTTTTGCGCCACTTCGTCAAGTGATTTTGAGCTGCGGATTTTGTTTTTTCCTGCAGGGGAGGCTTTTGTCTCGGAAGTTCTCGCCTTGATTTTCAAATCTTAGTTTTTGCGAAAGTTGTTCCACCTATATCCTGGGTTGGACCGACACCATGCTGTTTTGGCTTCTTTGTTTCCCTTGATTAAAAACATGTTACAGGTAACATATAAAAAGTTACAGGGGCCCCGTCATTTGATGAGTGTCCGATGTCCCCTTTCGCCAGCAGGGATGCTATGAGTTAATGTACCCCCGGGGGGTGAACCCTTTTTTGCCCCAATCAAAACTTCATACGCGTCGGCAGCTAAGTTCACGAGGGTTGGTGCGGGAGGACCAAAACGAGTTGGGAGATTGGTCATAGATTAGTGATCTGTCAAATTATAGCGGTGGCAGCTTGACTACCCCAAATTCTTTGGGCTTTTTTAAGGTAGAGTATGTTCTTTAGCAAGGTTAGCTACGTAGGGGGCCCCTGCTTCAATGTCGTTCCCCATTGGGAACGGGATCAGGAATCAACCCCCACGCGGTCTCTTCGGGGGGTCACTATACGCCCCCTACAGATGGCCACCCGGCCCGGATCAGCCGACCGGGTTGGCGTTTGAAAAGTTTTTTTCCAATATTCCTGTTTATTTTGGTTAAATAGATTGTAAAAGGGAAACGGTGCTGATGGCCCTTGCCCTGAACCTCCTTTATTCGCGGTCGTGGGTTTAAAAGGGTTTCGACGGCAAAAAATGTGCCGCGTTTTAGGTGAGAACTAGTATAAGTGGTTTTGGGAAGACTCCCCTAGAATCATTGCCACAAAGGCCGCACGTTCTTATACAGCGGTACATGTTTTGAGACCGTTTTTAAGTTTTTTGCGGGCAGACAGACATCGGGAATTCTTTACCTCTGCCTATCCCCTAAGTGGTCATTAGACTTTTAAAGTCCCCCACCGCTCCCAAATAAGATTTTTCCCGTTTATTTTAAAATTTGGAGGCCCCTAAATTAAAACTTTTGGGTACAATTTACCACCCGGTATAAAAACTTTCCCCCAAAGGGGCTTTTCGTACAAGCCCTTCCCCCCCAGTCTTCTAGTAGTCTGCAGAACCACTTTTTCTCTAGAAGAAAATCCTAATGTTAATTTTATTGCCCCATTAAAAAATTTTCCCCTACAAACCCAGCTAAAAGCAGTTTTTGCCCTCCTTTCAAAATCGGGATGAAGTTCACATGAGGGCCTCAAACCAGTGGGCATCCGCCCCCTGGAATTACTGCAAGCCTTACACATAACACTTCCCCTTGTTTTCTACAATCAAATGGGGCAATCCCCCTGGAATTTAAAATAAACCAGGGTTGCAAAACACAGCTGACAAAATATTAAAAAGGCAACCACATCAAACACACAATATCAAGCACTTTTCAACGAAATCCGATACAACTACAAAGATTTCAGAAATTTTTACAGGCGGTTCGAAAATAAAACAATTCAGTTGGCTCTGCCTTTACAACGGGAGCAACAACTTCAACTTTAACTCCATTCCACATACGCGTCTACAATGCAAAACTGTTTGCAATTCTACTAAGCCTCCGTTTTGCTCTTGATAGAATGGACTCCAATTCTTAGGTCACGGTTTCTTTAAGTTCACTAGAGGCTATTGCCATATTTACATTACACACCCATTATAGTTAAAAAAAAACCTAATATTGTCGAAACTTGCTGCAAAACAAAATCAAGGTTTTTAGTTGGGTGCCTGGTCATTCGGGTATTTTAGGAAATGATGTTGCCGACTAAAGTGCCAAAGAAGCTGTAACAAAACAAAAGTTGATTGCCTTTTTAGTTGTATCGCCTGATCAAAAAGCATTCTTCAAACGTAAACTTAAGAAAATGGCGCGAAGAATGGCATATCATGCAAAAATAGCTTCGTGAAATTTAAAGACGATGTAACACCCTGGTTCTCTTCAAGGCTCTCTTCTCGACGCAAAGAGGTTTTTCTGACCGTCTATGCATTGGGCACACACATCTCACTCAAGGATACCTTTTAAGTAGCAAAGATCTACCCCCATGTGAGCAGTGTGGTGAGATTTTAACTGTTAAGCACATTTTTTGTAGAATGAACCCAACACATGGACGAGAGGAATGAAATTTTTAAATTAAAACCTAAATTTAAAAGAAAAATTTATCTGATGAATCTGAGAATATAAACCCAAAGTTCATTAAATATCTGAAACAACAAAGCTGTATAATAGAATTTAAAAAAAGCCATCACTCTAAAAGAGAACACGGGCACTAAAAACCTTAGTAATGTGTGCCCTTAAATCTCTAATAACTAACTAACTAACCATCATGTTAGTGAAGTTTGAAAATATTATAACAATCGATTGAGTTTTACGTGGGCACAAACACAGTTCACTTGCAGGATCTTTTATTCTCTTTTTTAGGCCTATTTCTAAACTTTTTTCTATTCTCCGTTGACGTCCCTCCTTCCCTATGTCAGTGCTACCCCCATCTTCTGATTTTGTTTCCCGAGTGTTGTTGTGGTTTACCAAAGCTAGACGTTTATGTCGAGTAGGTGGGCCCTGCTTCAGTGTCCCTAGCCTGTGCAGGTGCAGACCATCCCCGCTAGGTCACCGTCATTACCAGTGGTTTCCGTTAAAAAAATATAACTTTAAACTCCTTATATTGATAGTTGAGGCACTGGTTTATAGCGTCGATGTATCAACTGTCCACATCTCTCCTATATAGAACACCACTAACCACCCATTTTGCCCTCGGAAACATACTCCTTGCTTCGTCAAAGATACACCGCATTTTCTGCGCACTTCGTCTAGTGTCTTGACTCGTTGTTTTGCCCGCACGATGCTATTGTCTCGGAGTTCTCCCGCC
>JAMZAV010011610.1:0-17908 GCA_024449915.1 Sweltsa coloradensis | reverse complement strand
ACGAAGAAATATAAAGTGACACATTTAAAATAATTGTTTAAAACCGTTGTGTAAAATATACTTTAAAAACAATTTATCCCCTAGGCTAGAATGGTGCATTATGACCTAACGGTTGACGCGTCCTTAATAAAATACAGAATATTGGAGTAAATTTGCTGCTGCTTCTATTTGGGATTTATTGTTTCAAGCTTTGGCAACAATGCTAATGGTAAGTCCATATTTCCCGCAAAAATTCATTACAATAATGACAATTTTATAAATTGATAAACATTTTACTAACAATCAATTCCCGAAAGATTAAAAACTAAATTCTATACATTAAAATTACCCACCAAGGTTGTAAGTATTAATTTTTTTAAGTGGATTTTCAAAGTATTATAGGCTGAAAATTACCCAAGGGTGAAAAAGGTACAAAAGTATACCAAAATGTATATAAAGACGAATCTAAATGCAATACAAGTTGAATGTTACAATGAATTACTTACCATCAAACTTTTTCTGGGAATAGTGTAAATAATTTGCCGGCGGACTTCACTTTTCAAAAATTCATAGCACTATTGTAACATTCTTGCTTGTATTTTTTGTTCTTGCAACCCTAAAATTCCTAGAATTATACTTCATACCTTTGCTTGGCATGCAGTTCGTCTAATCACACGTTTCTGTGACACTTTATGTATTTAATAATCATCGTAAAGGGGGTAAGGCCTACTCGGGACTGCAATCAACCCCTGGCAGTCACTGATCGGACTCGAAATGCAACCATTGAACGCAATTGACTACACTTGTCTGGTTAAACAATGTTCTCAACTGCTGCCTGCAATTGCGGATTGGATTTTTATGGTACTGCGCATGCACGCATTTTACAGTTTGATAAAATTACAGTTGAAACTGCAGTTTACATTGCAGATTAGACTGCAGTCCCCATGTAAATCAGACCATTCTCGCTTTAACATTTTTCCTTTTAGTTATGATGGTGCTACCACAAGGCGAGTATTGGAAATCTAAAAACCTTTGTAAATGGCTGAAGATTCAACTCTTATTTCGAGACAAGAACGAATTTATTGCCTCTCATTTCGTCTCGAAAGCTATCGGTAAACGCTTAAAACATTTTTGTTCCTGATGCCATAATAAAATCTTCCCGCGGATTTCATCTCGTTCCTTAAATTGTTCCAAAATGAGTTTACAGTTAATGATGGAGTATCGTGCTAGCGTTCCCTATCGAATTAAGCTTCTGTATTAGCTTTAAGTTGGTTTAAGTTGGTAGAGGAAGATGAGACTGATCAAAGTGTCAACTTCCTTTCGGCTGGAAATCTACTTAGAACTGCTCAAGTTTTGGCAATACCAACGGAAATACTCTAGAGACTCGCTAGTTTGTCTTCTGTACGTTACACATTCTTAAGAAGTAAGGATTCCACACGAATAATGGTTATCCACAGTTGATATCAAGTCCTAGATTAATCGAATATAACAAATAAATTAAAATATTATTAATCGGATGTAGGCATTTTAAGCGTTACTTCTAATAATTATCAAGTAAAACCAAAGAAATTTGTTCGACCCTTTTCCAATAATCGATTCATGAATATATTTTCATTATTTTTTATTTAATCCACAATTAAAGATATGATAATCATTGTAGCTTGATAATACCGCTACACTAGAAAGGAGTAAACTGTTATCGACGATCGATTGGTATCAATTCGTTGCAGCTTTATCGATCAATAATCGATCATCGTTCGATATTTCTATAAATAAAGCCTATATGTTATGTGAACGAGCGAGTGGTGTGGCGCGACCGACCACATAAGCAGTTCGTCATCGTGGTCTGCTAATGATACTATAATGATTCTCGCTAAATGAACACAGGCTTAACTCGCACAGATACGAAATATGTTTCAAATTATCACGCTCGCTAAAAGCAAAAATTGCAGGCGTTTTGGATTATACCAAAAGAGGCGAATGTTCATCTCTTTTAATTTTTTCGAAGCTCCTTGATCTCCGTTCGAGTGCCCCATCTGTCTGTCAAAGAAGTCAGCCTAAAGTCCGGCGTAAAAACCTACGAGTGACCCTAAGATGGGCGTGTGCGGTAACCTCAAAATGACAAAAACGGGTTTGGCATTTCTACGCCCCGTCGTTTCCCCCCCCCCTCAATCAATCACTTTGTAAACGTTCTTAAAAGCTTTTTAAAGAAACCCAGTTGGGGTTGTTTTTAGCTTTAACCCAATTTAAAAAAGCTCAGAATACATCTAAGCTTCCATATTTATAATCACGTAATAATATTCTGTACACAATTCTAAATATAATGAAAAATAGATGCTCAAGAAAGAAGTGGTTCATTTATTAGTGTTTAATTAAAATCGCCAAAGACGAATAAAAACTCTTTACTATACATTTTTCAAATGTATAAAAATAAAGCTCTGAAAGTTCCCTAGCCAGCCATGCGGAGCGCTCTTGAGAGCAGAGCGTATAATCTCTACATACAAACTAAGTGGTATTTTTAATCCTTCCTTAAGTAATTACAGACATTGAGCAGCCCAGGCAAGAAAGTAATTAATATACATGAGCTGGGTCTTACAAAAGGCGTTAACTAACGCTATTTTCTATGGTTAACATTGAATCTCGGTAGAGAATAATATGATCCTCTCTAAAGCTACGTTGAATCTCAACGGCGGTTTATCATTACAACGTTAGGTACCACAGATCGGGATTCAATGTTTTTCTTCCACTATTTATTTTTCAATCATATAATTAATTATTTGGTACTTAATTATGAATAATTTTCATCTGTTTAATTCGAAGATGTGGTATTTTTTATTTAAAGACAGTAGTTAACAGAATTGTGCGAATTCCTACATAAAATATCTACCCGGCACCTCCACCAAGAATGTTTGTTCGCACTGCACACATGTAATTCCGTGGCACGCAAGAGTATAATGTGTGTTTTTTTTAAAAAGGTATTAAAGGTATTATTATTATTATTTAGGTAGGTAAGTTAAGGGTTTAGAAAACCCGGCACCTCCACCAAATAGTTTGCATGCACAATTTATGTTAATTTATTATATTTTTTTATAAACAAGATTACAAGGTGTATAAGTGACGTCATCCCGGCACCTCCACTTAACTCTTTATATGCATTGCACATGTTACTTGTTACTACTATTGCTGCTGCTGCTGCTGCTACAGAAATTAATTTTACTAAAAAAACTAATCATGACATACTTCCCAATGACTGAGCTACAACTTATTGTACCAAAAATTTAAATTTTCACATTTTTTATTTTTATCTCAACCATATATTTAATGCACTCGCTACATCAGCCGTATCTATTTATATATAAATGACGTTTAAACTTGGCTTTAATTAATTAATTAAATAAATAAGACAGTTTTAAATTGGTGGCCGCATAGCTCAGTTGGTAAGAGCATAGCCCGGTAAGCTAAGGTCCCGGGTTCAAACCCCGGTGTAGTCACTTTTTTAATTTCTGTCTAAAGTACTAATATATATATATATATATATATATATATATATATATAAATATATATATAGGATAAAAACCCTACAACAATCCATATATCCATATCCATATATATATATAATAAATTTAAGTTTACAATACTAAATGAAAACGCCGTCTCTTATAGTGATTTTATGAAGTAACTCTTTCATCAATAGTTATCGTCTGAAAAAAGGTTTTCAATTTGAAACGTGATGGAACATTTATATACATCAATGGCGTTGTTTTATTAGCTGGGCCGGCAACGCTCTTGTCCCGCAATAAAGATTCAAAAGAATTGACTTGGATGTTGGAAGGAAGTTATTCCGATGTAATGTAAACAACAATTCACTGAAAGGATGGAGTAAATCGAGTGGAAGATCGGTCTTATCGCCCCCACTCCCTTCCCCCTCCCCATCACACCACCTCGAGGCTACTTTAAGAGAGTGGAATTGAAAGAAAGCGACTTTTTATTCAAAATGTGCTCTTTGCTAATACCAACTGAGCTAGTATTTTAAGAAAACTGCGCTAATTAAACACTGGGGTTAAATCCTGCCGACTGTCACAGAAAAGATGCAATAATTTTAAAACCTAGCTCTTTAAGCATTGCGTTTGTAACTAATTGCTTCACTTAGAAGTCATGTTTTAAACAGTTTCCAGTTGCGTTAGTTGTTGTTATGAAAAATTCAAATAAAAACCTCACCATACATAACAATTTCTGCGCATAAATACCTAGCCTGAATACATTGTTAAATAGAAGGAAGCAATTAAGCCCTTAATACATTTAGGTCATGTGTACAGTATCAGAATAAAACAGAACGTTGAAAGATAACGATGTGTTACTTCTAGACATATTATATCATATTATTATTAAAATTTATTTATAATTATATACACTCATATATTTTTTGTTTGTTTTAAAGTTAGAAGAGTTCATTATGTAGTACTTAAAACACTTTAATGGAAATAACTTTTTATTTTATTGTAAAAAACAACGTTTCGGAAATTACTGAAACTATTTCCGTCCACAAGTTTCTTTTGAAAAACAAAAAAATCATATCATCAAAAGCATATCAAAACAAAGAAAGACAAAAGCCAAGGTAAATATAAATGTAATAATGTAAAGAGTTATTTCCACTAAAGTGTTTTAAATACTCATATATTTATTTATATATTTTTCAAATGAACTAATAATATCGAAAACACCGAAAACAAAATGTACGCACGCAAAAATAACTAAAAATAGAATAATTTCAAGATAAGAATAATATACGAAATTAATAGTGGTAAAAACACGAATGAAAGTAGACTGCGAAGTGAAAGCGCAGTAAATTAAGTTGTTAATAAATAATGTATCACAAATCTTCTCAAAATGATCCCGTGACAGTATCCATTACTTTGGTAACTTCTGCAATTTTGGCATGGTCTATTAAGATCTGACCAGAAGTTTGTTTTTATTTAAAGATTTATTTGTACGTACAGAAGACAATCTTTGGCCGTTGAACACTACGAACGTTTTCTGCTTCCGACGCAATAGTGATTAGTAAGTAATACTATGTACAGGGTTCTTTTTCGTGCTTACGGCGTCAATTTATTTGTTGTTTCTCGATTTGCAAGTTGGGAAACACTCCCGTAGGTGGAATTGTAAATATTTAATACAATTCGGGAATTGTTCCATACAATATCAATACCAAGTTTTAAGCCTACGTGATCTGTAAACTTTGCCGAATTTCGTTAGACTATACAGGGCCTTCCAGAGGAAATACGAACTTCAACATGTTCTCATAAAACATAAATGTAAAACCCAAGATTAATCCTTTGATTCTGAAACACATCAAACGTTTTACTTGCTTCTCAACGACGTGATTGCATTTTGTTTTATCGAACATTTAAGATGTAATACGTGTTTTGTAACACATTTCAAATTACACAGCTTCTCGTGGGATAAAATTTGCAATAAAACAGGAAATAACGACACATTTATAAAATCGATGGAACTTGGTTAACGTGACACGTTTAGCTTTATGAAATATCACCGTCCTCTATAAACATCCTGGTTTACTTAACACCATAAAGGAGTGTATTTTCCTATTGTATGAACAGGCTACAGCCAAGAAGTTTCCACTCACCGATTGCATACTGTCAACGATTTAACATCTAGTAGGCTAGATCCCCAGTCATTGGTCCACTGACGTGTCAATTAAAAGCCATCTTGAATAGGTCAGTTTGTATGTTAAGTATAGGTTGCAGCGATTTGTAGCCCAAGTATTTTTCAAGATGGCTGTCAGGTTAACATGACTGTGAGCATATTAGCCATTAACACCAAATGATTACTTAATTCCCTTATGCAATAACTTCTGATTGTTTCTGTTTGTGCATTCCTATGCTGCACAAGCTGAAACCATATCAAAACAATCCAGAAAAATACTTATTGCATTTAAAACATAATGTAAAGCATTAATTAAAACGCCAAATCGCCATCTTGAATAGGTCAGATTGATGCTTCAATTTGTTACGCTAGCGCCTGTACGGACGTATTGGAGACTGCGGATCTAGCCTACTATAGATGTTCAATATCATTGATTACTGTACACATTGTATCTAGTTAGTTACCGACAGTGTTGGCTTTAGCGCGAGACTGTGGGGTTTGAATCCCGTCGGGTCCGGCAATCCTGACTGAAGTTGTTTTGGGGATTTCCTCAGTTGTTAACGCGAATGCAAAAGATTGAATCCTCTTATAAACTGCCATCTGAGATTCCTTTCTTATCTACCTTAACCCTTACAATCTAGTAAGTCACAGCTGCTGAGGGCCCCATTTCATGTACAATTTATCCCGTGATAAGGCGATAAAAGGGGGATAAAATCGGGATAATAAAGGATTATGTCGGGGCAACTAGAACCAATCAACAATATTTACGTAGTTTCTTATCCCTGGGGCAAGCCGGGATAAGTCTTCATGGATAAGATTTTGAGTTATCCCGCGCTTATCCCACCTAGTTCTTCCTACCCCAGGATAAAAATGTACATGAATCGGGGACTGAAGGTCATACACCCTACAGCGAGAAACCCTACAATAAGTTGTTTTAACAATTAATTTGACAGTATCGCCTCTAAACTAAGCCAATTCGCGAATGTCCAGCGGTTTTAGCCACTAATTCCACTCCACTGAGGAGGCAGAAAAGACTTTCAACTTCTAATACGGGATTAAACGTGAAACCTTCCGATAAACGAAGCAAATAATTCATTCTAAAGTGTTCCTAATTATCCTTGTTAGTTCTGGATCGTCCGTGAGTGTGTCAGTGATAACTATTTCAAGTGTCGATCTATGGTTGGCCATTGTTTGTGCTTCAATTGCGTCGGTCCCACAAGGGTTGGCTTTGTCCCAAACTGAAAATCAGTTATGTGACTAAATAGACTCTAAATAAGTTTTTATTTTAAATCTAATGTGTTCTACCCTAGAAGTGGTATTATCCTGAGAAGTATTTCTCGTACATACCATATTTTATGTCTACCCGTCCGTCTACATCTAGTCTTCATACTTTACAATACAAAAGTATAAGCTATAATATAATCAAACATGTTTTTAAAATGCATTTACTGATGAAAAGTTATATAAAATTAAATTTCAGAACCCCTCGTAAGTGCACGCTTTTTCATAATTTCTAGTTAACTCAATTACTAACTTTTTCAATATTCTAACTGGCTACAAATTTATTTTTAATATTCTCGCTTCTTTTGTAATAAAAAGTAAACTAAAACTAAACTTCTAAAACAATGTAGAAAGTATCGTGTTTAAAATGTGTACTCGTAGTTTAACATCTATAAAATTCCTTTTAAGTACCTAAAGTGCACATGAATTAAGTTTAGCTTTTCACTACGTCGTTGTTGGATAACTTTATATATTTTCCACGTGGTTTCATTAAAATACAGCTTATATATTTTTTAATGTATCAATATGAATAAAATACATGTATCTTCTTTGTTATTATGTGGTATAAATTGCGTCCAACATTTTGCCTTGTGCAGGAAATATATACACAAGCAATGAAAACACAGAGAGAGTATTTAATGTAGGCCTGCCTCGCGAAATTGCTCACTTAACTTTGAGATTGTCTTTAAAAAAAAACAATAAACGAAAACAACGAATAACCCACTTCGTTATAGAGAAATCAATCAAAAAATTACAAAATCCATCTCAGCCGGGTATCAAACCCGGGTCTCCCGATTGCCAGTCGGAAGCTATATTCTCTAAGCTAACTTCTGGACTGTTTGTACAATATCGTATAACTGGGTTCGACACCCGGCTGAGATGGATATTCTGTATTGATTTCTTTACAATCAATGACACCCATGGGAGTGTTTCCCGACTAATCAAATCGAGAACTAACCCACTTTGTTGTCAAAGAATTAACTTTACCATGTTTTAATATTTAAGTAACGTACGATGACGGTTGTCTTTCTAGGTACAAGAGCGACGTTTTCTCGCGCGAATAAAAATAATAGGAGCTGAATCCGTCGAGTTTAAATTGCGCAAGACTCGTTGACAAATGAAACTCCAGAGTGATAAATATCAACGCCGGTCTTAGCTGAGAAGCCCGCCAGGATTATTGCTTACTCTTAAGTTAAACTCTTTCACATCTAATTATCCGGACTTTGTTCACAACTTCAAAACAAATTAAATTCTTTCTTTCTTTCTTGGTTTTATTTCTTTTGTTCTCCTCTCGGCTTGTTCCCTTACCTTGATTAAAAAGAGTTTTTTAAACTCCCGTGCAAGAAAATGGGAATTTGTGTTCAATGATAACGTTTCGTTTATAAACAACGGGAGCTAATTTCTAATCTTAAGTTGAGACAAGAGTTAATCTTTGAGGCGCTACTGAAAACCACAACCACATTATCAATCTGCATTTTAGCTCTACAGATATAATTCATTCTACGATGCGCCAACGAACAACGTAGACAATATGCATAAGAGGAACTTGAGGCGTACACCGTATACGTACGCACACTGAACATTTAACTTTGGTTCCTTTAAGTATCCACTTGAAAACCAACAAACGGATTAAAATCCATTCTTGGAAACTTACAAAAGTAGTAAAATTCTTGATTTTTTAAAAAGTACATTTATGTCTTACTTGCATCAATAAAGTTATTATACCTTGTTTTAAGCAACAAAATGACTATGCACATTTAAGATAATATATAGTGTCAAAATGTGATTAGTAGCCTAGTTTATCTCTTTACCGTCTATAACCTGATTGGTAGAGTGATTTTATTAAGATTCCTCCTTTTGAAATAAATTTTAAACTACTTTAATGGAAGGAAATGATTGACAAAACAATCAATTAATATAATTCTGTGTTCACAATCCGTATGTATTCATGTATGTGATAAAAACTGTATTTGCTGTTATTCGCCATGTAAACATCACTTCAGTTACAAAGACTATATTGGACACATGTGCCTTAAAAACGTTGGATTGTAGTTAAACATGACAGTGCGAATTGAACAGACTCACCACAAACAATTTAGAATTGCTTTCGCTTTCAAAATCAATTTAGTTCACTGCGAATTACGCGCTTTTGTGAACAACTATCGTGAATTTAATTAAGTATTGGAACGCACGCCCACATTATCCAATGGTTTATTTAGCTTTGAGCATATCATAGACCTAAAAGAGATCTCATAGCTTTTTAATGCATTGCATTCAACGTCAGAGATATTTAATAAAGGATACGCATTGTTGGAGAAAGACGCGTGGATGTTGGAAATTATTATATCCCATTTCGTCTTAACAAACATCAAGACTTGACAGAAAACAAGGAGTGTACACAAGATATGAATAGTAATAAGAATACACAATGAAGAAAGATGGATGCAAGGATAGCTAGGAAGAAAATATCTGAGCAGTCTATGATATAAACTCTCGGGAGAAAAGCTAGAAACGAAGGAGGGGAATGTAATAATGATACGAGGAATAGCTACAAGAGCTAATAATCACAAGTACAAAAAAATAGAAAAATGTACAAGAAAACTTTGTTAATATGGTAATACGAATGCGAATTTTATGTATATTACATTGCAGATTAAACTAAAAATATCTTCATGCAGAAAGAAGAGATAGTGAATTTTATAATTATAAAATTAATGAAGTGGGAATAAAATGAAAAAAATCACAATTACTACTCCTATTCTAAAGTACAAAATTCGTACGGCTAAGAAATAAAATCTTGATCCAAAAATTGTATTTTCAAATTAATTTAGACCCAGATATATTGTGTTCCTATCTTGTAACGGAATTCAAACAAATCATACAACATTAATCAAAGAACTACGGTTCTAGCGCGAGTAATATCAAGGTTAATTGGTTTTAGGAAGGCAATTTCATTTTCAAACCTTGAATTGTAAATGTTTGAGATTATAAATTGATCTAATAAGTAATAAGTTGTCCTCCTTTGTAAATGTTGCCCTCCTTTGTAAATCAGTTTTTATAACTAAATAGGATAGACGTTAAATAAATAAATAAATAAATAAATAAATAAATAAATAAATAAATAAGGGATTAATTATTAAAGAGGAAATAAGGATGATAAATATACAAGTTTAATGAAAGCAAGGGATAGTTTGAAAATGTTTTAGGATGTAAAGAAGCCCAATAGAAGAATGGAAAACATACTGGAGGTTGACTAACATATAAACGGCCTGTACAAAGAAAACATAATCCAGAATAAGGGATGTAATGGATATGAAAAAGAAATGAAAAGAGTAGTTAAATTCGGTGCTAGGTCTGTGAGAAACTTGCTAGGTGAACCGCCATGCAAACCATTACACGCGCCATTACTCCACAAGTGTAAGTTGGTAATAGCGTGCTTCGAACCGAATTCTTTGCAAGATTGTGTTTGTTTGTGTGAGCATTCGAGACCCGAGTGTAGAATAATGTAGCTACTTGTTAACAGAATCGACACCACCACACTCGCGGGACATATTATGCGCACTATGCAAAAAACTTTTCTTCAACTACAACTAGAAGCCTTATTTTAAATGAAATTTTCTTATTTTCCTTCGCTACTGTTCTAGACTTATGTGTCAGTTTAATTGCAAAGTTTTCTTGGAAATGTTTTAAAAAAGCTTTGGTTAAACTATTATCTCCATGCTTCTCGGCTAACCCCAAAAGATTATTGTATATCCTCAAAATTTAAGATTGTCATCTGTTTACACCAGTAAAATACGTACATTACATTTAGTTAAATATAAAAATCAATACTCATTTCCAACAATGTAGGGTACATTTGGTAAATAATTTTTAAAAAAATAGAGAAGCAAAACTGTAAATGTGTCAAACATTAAAATAACTTTAGAATTATTTTTCATCAGCAAAACCTAAAAAATTGTCTATTCATCACATTTCGGCCAAACTAAATTAGCAAATCTTCCCTAAAAATATACGGTATGGTTACGATGTTAAATCGGAGTTTATTACTTATATTGAATATGTGTTTGTATTTGTTATAACACCTTTTTTTTCTAACTGAAATTTTTAGAGGAAAAGTAAATTTAAATAGTTTGGAATTCAAAAATGCTCGAAAATTTACAGCCTTCGTGTTTTCAAAGATAAATAGAAATTTAAAGTAATAGATATCTTAAAACTTTAAGCTTTATTTGTACATTTCTTTCACAGGCATGTTAACATAAGTATCACGTACATCATGAGATCGTGCAAAGTTATTGACTTGGTCTATAAATGTCAGGAAACGATTCACTTAAAGATCATATTTACGACTAATTATTAATGACACCGAAATATAGATAGGAATTTAATGTAGGAAATGAAACGTTTTCAAAATCATAGATGTGACTGGTTTATTTTCGTAATACACAACACAGAGAGCATTATTTATTTATTTAAACACGATGAAATACATTTGCAATTTTAAAAGCGCGTCACAGATAAGGTTATTTAGCACAATCAACTTCAATGCTAAGATCAGATCATATTAAATTCATTAGATTCTGTCTTCATACGGATCACCAGCTCGCCTTCAGTTTCAGGAAGAATTTATCTCACTTATTTACTGGCATAACTACGGGGAGGTGGCGAGTTAGACTTGGACGAACCTTGTAGTAAAAATATTAATAATTGCACATTTTAGGCAGCGAAACTCCCATATAAGCATCACTTTTCCGTCTGTGCGTGTGTCACGTCTCGCGATAAAAACAGAAATGAACACTGATTGGCGTCTCTCCGATGCCCCATCTACCTGCTTAAGAAACCCATGTTACACCACGTAATATAAGGGCACGGTCTCTTACGCGGTAAATTCAAATGTTAAAAATATAATTCTCTGCTGGGGCATCGGAGAGTGGGGCTTCGGAGATGCGTCCTTCCAAACTCAGTGTCGGGAGGTTGCATTGCAAATGCAAGGTCACACTCAAGTCGCTCAAGTTGCTGCTGCGCGCTCGGATGTTCACACGACACCGCTCACTCGAAGCAATGCTCGAAGGCAAAGGAGGGGTGGTAATTTACGACTTGCAGGTTTCGGTGATGGAAATGCAGTTGTGCCGGTCTTGCACAAAACCAAGTACGTTCTTCAATCAGTACGTAATAACCGTTAATTATTTTTCAAATGTAAATAGTGCGATGGATAGGTCGATGATTTATCTATGATTGTGTGGAAACAAAATTGTAGATTTGTTTATATTTAAAATGGTACTTCATATAACACAATTTTCGAATTTTGGTTAAAATTTCGATTTTTTTTCAAGCTTTTGTTCAGCAAAACACGTTAATTTGGTTTTCCTTCCAGCACCAGCAAAAGAAATTTTAAAATTCTACGTAGTTTTGATAATATCGTTGAAGAGCGCCTTTTTCAGGTGTTTGCTAAATCTCAAATTTCAAGGTAAGTATCAGATTTAGCTATGCGTATTATGTTTATTATTGATAACAAAAGATAGAGCTTTCTTTTAAATGTAAAATCGTGATTGTATCTATATTAGATCAGAAGATATCGGGCTCTAAAGAAAACACGGGAATTCATGCCTGACCCTGTTAAATCCGACCAATCCTCTGTTGAACCTAACCTTAAAGAATGTATAGGATCTTTCTAGAAAAACAGTGAGTGAACCATGAAATTTCGAGGTTCTACTGCAAACTGCTTTTATACGAACATAATACGAGACTTCAAAAGTTTAGGATTTAATGGCAGGAACACTAAATGAGGGAAATAATCAATATCTTTCTATATATAAATATAATATATATATATACACTTCAAGCACACATATATATTATATGTATACAATACACAAACTACACAATTGAAGTTTATTCTTCTAAAAAATACAAAACTTGATGGCTACAATATGGTATGGTTACACTTACATGACGCACTCACTTGGAGATCTGCGTCAAATATAAATCCCAATCCAATATACATTGGTCAAGGCCTTTAATTAAATTACTTAATTACGTTTTAAGAAGCAATGTAGATTCGAAGTATTGCTATTGTTCTTTACCAAATGCTCTTGGTTGATGTTTAATGTTAATTGTATGTAGCACCACAATACTTAGAATATATATAATATATATAATACTTTAGAATTACGACGGGTTTTAATTTTAAAACTAACTTTGCGAGCTTCACCAACATTCTGGACCACCAAGACCTCTAATTTGCACCTCTGAAAATGGAAGCTTTGGGAGTTTGTTTGGGAACGATTAGGGTATGTCACGAACAGAGAACATTTGAAATAACTGTCTCCTTCACAAGATATGGAACTAACTACACTTACTGAACCATCTATTATCAGCTAATGAAACAATTAAGCAATACTTTGCTTATGTGCTGCGATAGAGACACACGCTGGTGCAACCACAACCGGTGACAACACCATTGGACAATTGATTGAGCTTCAAAGCGTTCCACAATAAACCCCTTCCCGGTTTGTCCAAGCTCATACTATAGAAGTTAATTTTAAATTTAAAACAAATAAGCAAACTTTTATCATTACAAAACAAACCAAAGTAACAGATATTGATTTTTTTAAGACAATGTTATTTGACATTAACATATTCAAATACAAAAAATTGAACTATATTTATATCGATAACTGTAGATAGTACAAAAATAATTTACTATGGCTATATAATATACATGCAGTCAGTTATATTATAATATGTAGGGCAATATATCACAGGTTTAACATTTCGAATTTAATGCTTGCGCGGCCTGTAACAATAATATTAAAATTACTTTATTGGGACATTTCGCTGCGTTGATAATTCACTACCCATTAACGTTCCAGCCCATACTGTGTGAGCTTTCATTAGAAACAAGTTATTAAATAATAAAACTTTGACAATACGAAATAACCTGAGCAAATAAGTTATATTAAACGGTCTTATGACCTCAAAAATAATTTTTTACCACAGTTTCTTTAGCATTAAAATAATTCAAATGACCATTTCCAAAAATTATATCTAATAACTCTGATTTACACGATCTGTTTAAGGTTTTAAGATCATGAAATTTGTGAAAATAGGAGTTATCCGAGAGTTTCTTAAATGGCCCCTACAAAATGTGTGCCTGTGCGATAGGTCTGACTGCACAAATGTACACTTTACAAAATTATACCCCTTCTTGGTAATCAGCATATTTTTACTGAATCGTCGCCCAAATTACAAACACCAATGTTGTGTAAATACAGAAAAGAGAACTATACGTAAACAATGGCAATTTATTTTCTGGACAAAATTCTCTTAAGTTAAGATGCTTAAAGTTCACCACAATATTATTTCTTATGCGAATATTTCCAATGGGATCTACCTTGAAAATGAAAAACCTGGATAATGTCCACGGTTCATTGTAAATCAAATATAATTTATTTTGCTCTGTAAAATCGTAACCTAATAACATGTATGCAATGCATATATTTGGGGATTAGCAAGTGAATACCCCTTTAAGATTCAACATTTAAAACTCTAAATGCACAAGAGACATTGAACCAATGAATAAATTAAGTAATACAGGCCTAATCGTGTTTTAGTATGGGTGAGCATTTATAGTTGGATGTGACATTTGCAAGACTGTATTAAAACTGAGGTAAGATCAAATTTGTGTTTATTAGCTTCAATTTGGCTATCAGTTGCTACATACAAATTGTTTGCAGAAAGTAACAAATTAACAAACCAACTTTACTTTTTATTCCTTAAAAACACAATTTACACATTTTTGAAACCTTGGTTGGCATTTAAAATATTTAAAATGCAATTTACAAACCAATGAAACACTCAAATTTGTCAATAAATAAGATTTATCACTAGAACACAATAAAGTTCATTCTAGCTAACACATTTTAGATAAAAACAGTAACTGAACAATGAATTAAAAATAAACCAATGTTTGTTCGGCCCTTGGTGAAATTGAGTGGGTAAAAAACTTGCAAGCACAAAGCTTTTCAGAAATATTAATAAAACCATCCTGAAGAAGTTTTACATTTCGTTCCTGAAGTCACATTATGCAAAGCAATGGGAATACATACTTGAAGTTACACATACATACATGGTCTGGGCCATAAACTTTGAATTGGAAGTGGCCTAACACCAGACTGACTATGGTAATTAATAATCATTCGGATACAAAATTAATATAACATTTCATAATTTGAATTTATAAAGTAATACAAAACACGTCGATTTTGAAGCTTGCTAGTGGTTACCTTACATTCGATATAAGCATTGAGACTACTGGCAGTCTTGCAGGAAATATCACAATTTTGTTTTTTTGTTTTTTTAACGGCCTCCCCCATCCCCATACAGCCGTCCAATCTCTCACCTGATCGTAATCAAACCGTGCAGCATTGTGCAGTATCTCCCAATCTCTAAAAACTATTTTAGCAGTGAACTAGCATCAACAGCAAATAACCTTCCGCCTAGAGCAAGTCAATCTTGAAACTGGGGCCCCTAGTCTAAAGATGAACTTGCAGAAGTACATACTGGTACCGGTAATATGAAAATATAGTTTGCACAAAACTGCAGTCTGCTTTGATTTGATAAAATTTAGATTTGATTTCAGACTGTTTTTATATAGAACATGTGTATACTGAGCACACTACTAGACTAATACCACTGTACTATGCTACTGTAATTACAGAAAACAATACTCCTACTAACTACTTCTAACAAACTTCTAAATGTAATAGGCCTTCTACAAACTACATACTTTCTAACCCTTTCTACGGTAGCACTGTGCTGTGTATACATGTATTTAATATTAATATAAAAAAGTGCAGCGTAAAATGAAGTAAAGAATCTAAAGCAGATGCAAAGAAATGTGCAAACTAGGAACCTCATGTTTACGATTATTTTTTAATATAAAAAGACATGTCACTTGACTTATTGACAAGTTGACAAGCATTTGTTTGTTGCGATTTTAATATACGAGACTAGTTCACTTTCATGACGTATGCAATATAACACACAAGTAGCCTATCTACAGGCAAATTCTACACAATGCTGAAACGGCTTGATTAGCGATTATTTTAGAAGTGAATTTTAAAGCAAGCACGGTAAAACTAAAAACCGGCATTTCAATATACGAGTTTAGATTGATTATAAGAAAAGATGTCATACATAGACGCCGGTGTTGTTGTTGTGTGTGATGTTGAACTGGTGTTTAGAAGTTGACCTTGCTTATCTCTTCATCCTCTCACGTATGCTGGAGTTGGAGTTGGGAGGTGTGCTCAAGTTGTTAGCAAGTTGTTAGCCTGGTGTTGTTCAGATGTTCTGGATGAAATGGATACCTAGAAAGAAATACATTATTTTTTAAAACATATTTCACAATCAACAACAAACACACAAATAAATAAACAAACAACAATTGATATCAAAATGAAGATCACAGCACATCATAAATGCGTCATATTATCTTGTAATTTAATTCTTGTAAGATTGAAAGTTCTTACATACGTAAAATACGTAAAAACAAGAGTGAACACTAGCAAGATATGCGAGATGTATCCAATGCACACAACTTTATTTCCTCACAATTATTTTAAAACTAGGCTTCAATGTTTTATATTGATAACTTATCAACATGTATAATTTCAAGTAGGTTTACTCACCCAAAGTTGTCAAAAAGATTATTTAAAATATTTTTCTGATGTTATTCAAATGTTATTTAAAATGATTCTTTCTAAGATTATCTCGAATGTCACTTTAATTTTAGAAAATTTTATTCTTGCCTGTGTTTTATCATCACACCCGGAATAAAATCTGGCGGGAGTATTGTGACATTCCCACCCCCTCCTCCGCAAGGGTGTGGTGGTAGAGGGGTATGCTGGAGGGGTGGACGGCGTGGAACAGAAGAACGCGAGGCAGAGAATGGCCAGTAAGGTTAGAGCGAGAGTTCCGACTAGTCGCGCCCTTCACCCCCAAGCAGGGACTACCTGTTTGTACCATTTATATTGTGTCTAACAATTAATAAAGTTAATAATTAAGATACCTTACGTGTGACTATTTCTTCATATATTACGAATATAGCGAGAGACAGCACAAGTTAGAAGTCTTCTCCAGAGAGTCCAGCCCTCCAGGAATCCCTGAAAGCACATACACTCTGTAGAATCTTATATAGAAATGAGCGCTCAAGTCAAAACTAAAAAACAAAAGTAATAAATAAGTTATCTGTCAGGTGACAACTATACTTTTACGCTTTCCTTATTGTGCACTTAATAGACAAAATATGTTTAACTAGGAAAACGCTTAAGTCCCGCCGCGTTGTTGGATGAGCGTAATTGGTGCATTGAGTAGCCAAGTGTTATGCGGATTTTCTGTTGTTCTGTGAAAAAAAAATCATTACTAAGATGAAGATTTAAAAAAAATTCATTTAAATTAAATTAAAAATAAATTTTAATTTTTAATTTTTTTAATTAATCGTAATTTTAAAAAAGAAAAAAATCGTAAAATATCGATTTTCATAAGAAATAATTATTCAATTGTACTCAAATTTCACACAAATATATTAATTCATAAAATTAAGGTTCTGTGAAAAAATCATAACAATCGGATAAAGCATGTAGGTGTTATAAGTCAAAGAATTGATTTAAAAAAGAAAAAACCCGTAAAATTTCGATTTTCATGAGAAATAATTTTTCGATTGCGCTTAAATTTCACACGAATACCCAAATTCATAAAATTAAGGTTCTGTGAAAAAATCATCAAAATCGGATGAAGCATGTAGGTGTTATAAGTCAAAGAAATTTTTAAAAAATCGAAAAAAAATCGTAAAATTGCGATTTTCATGAGAAATAATTTTTCGATTGCGCTCAAAAACGTGGCAGTTCTTCGTTCAGAGATTTCGAAGGCCTCCATAAAATTTCATCGCAATCGGAGTATCGGTTTAGCCGGAATCGTGTGGACAAAA
>JAMZAV010011609.1:0-19244 GCA_024449915.1 Sweltsa coloradensis | reverse complement strand
AAAAATTTTAAAAAAAATTTTGGTTTCGGGGAATTAAAAAAATTTTTTTTTAAAAAAAGGTAAAAACGGTTACCAGGGAAACAAAAAGTTTCATATGCATGCCACCTAGAAGAAAATAAAAAATACTATGAGGAAGCAGTGTTATTTTGTTATAAAACAAGGAGGTATGAATAATGTACTGTACAAATAAAACGTGGCCTTTTTGAAGTCCCCGATCGATTTTTTCCAGTTTTTGCGCTTTCGTTGGTGCGACCAATATGGCGGTACTAAAACATAGGTTTTTCGCAGTTTTCTCCTTTGTTGGTGCTGCCCAATATGGCGATACCCGACGGCATGAAACAGTGGTATTATACTTAATACGTTGATAATAACTTTGTATAATGAGAAAAATAAAAAATGGGGGAAATTAATTTTTGTTGATGTGCTGCGTTTTGTTTTTTTGGAATGTTCATAGCTTTGCAAAGAGTTTAATAATACCGCGACCTTGCTTTGGGTTCGAGGTTTTTGCGACCCCCATTGGTTCAAAGGGGCTAGGGTTTTCACGGCAATGCTTTTCCCCTTACATATTCTCCCTCCTGTTATAAAGAGTTAAATATTTTTCCCAAAGAAATGATGAAAGGGTCCTTAGATGGGGGTGGTTTTTACCCATTCTCCCCTTTTTTAAAAATTTTTCAGCAAAATGGTCAAGAATTAAAAAGACTTTGGTTGAAATTAGGGGAAATGTCGATCGGGTCTTTTGCAGTACCGGTGCTCGCTCAAAAACGCGTCGGGATTTTAAAGCGTTTCCTAGTATTTTTAATATCCCTTTGATTTCCAGCATCACAATGAAGGCACCTAATGAGTTATCAGCATAAAATTTTTGGCTGATGGTACATAAAAATATGAAAAAACCCGCCGAGGGGAAAAGCGATATTCCACCCCAAATCATCCCCAAAAATTTTTGAATAATCAGCCCTAACCAAAATTGAATTTTTTTTAAAATTTATGTTTTAATGTGTTTAACCCAATGGCCCTATTCTCTTTCCCTAAACACATTTTTTTAACCCCCATCCTAGTAGTTTATACTTTATATTATTTTTACCTTTATTTCCCGCATTTACCATGAAGGCACCTAATGAGTCGATCAGCATGAAAAATTTGGATGACCTTTGCCCTCCGGCTATGCTTCACCAACGAGCTATGCAGCCACCCAAATTTTAATTTTTACAAAAATTAGAAAGTGAACAAAAATCCGTCTAAGCCGTACATCCCAGCAATTTTGATGGAAAATTACATTTTGAAATTTCCCCCTTTCTTTTAATTTCATTTCAAGATTTCACGCCCGATATGAAAAAACAACAAAAAGATGTGAATCCCCCCCCCCCCCCAAATACAAAAATTTTTTAAAAAAACGGGAGCCAAACTCTCCTTTAAAAAATCTTTGGCTGTGAATGTTTTGAGTTATAGAATTTGAGCCAATCTTTTTATTCTCCCCCCCTATAGGAACCCAAGTTAACGCGGGAAACGAGCAGGCATTGGAAGAAATGTCCCATAAGAAAAGATTGGGCTAATTTTAAAACGCTTGTATCTTTTGAACGAGAAGTATTTAAGGGAAAAATCATCACATAAAGTCATTAACCCTTCTTTTTTTCAACATACATATAGAGAAAATTTAAAAACCCCTTAGAATTTAAAGAGTTAGTTTTAAAAAGATGATGTTTGCATTTTTTATTGCGTCGCGCGCCGATCCTCCGTGATGGTGTTGAATCGAAGAAACGAGCATTTCGGGCAGCCCAGTTTGCCGTTCACCCATGCGTACGTGCAAAGCTGCTCCCCGCTAGCGGCCCCTCGCATGCGTTGGTTCTCTCTCTCTTTTTACCCTGCGTCTCTTTTTATTGAAACGCTCCAAAACCGAAAAAACATGGTTTCCACAAGTTTATTTAAATTTATTGCGACTTTTAAATTAAATGCACAAATGTGTTAAAAAAAAGAATGGTGATTAACGTTCTGTGAATGTATTCTTAAATACGTCCGTTTAAAAAATACAACTTTTAAAAATTGCCCCAAAGCTATTTTTATGGGGAAAATTTTTTATATGCACTGAACTCGCTTCCCCCGTTAGATTTGGGGGTTTCCCCATGGGAACCCCAATCTAACGGGGAAGGAGCTCAGTGCATTGGAAGGAATGTTCCCCTAAGAATAGCATTGGTCAATTTTAAAAGTTGTATCTTTTTAACGAGAAGTTTTTAAGAAATATTTAATTTCGTTTAAACACCGTTCTTTCTTGACAATTTTATGCATTCAATTTACAAAAACGCAAAAAAGAATTTGAATAAACGTTTTTTTGAAAAACAATGTATGTTTTGCTTTTGGAGCGATTCAATAGAAAGAGACGCACGGTAGAAGAGAGAGAGAGAACCAAAAGCATGCGCACGGCCGATAGGAGGAGCAGCTTTGCACGTACAGCATCCCAAGTGCACGGCGAACTCGACTGCCGAATGTTGTTTCTTCGATTCAACACCAATCACGGAGGCGGCGCGCGACCAGATGAAAAATGCAAACTCATTTTGTTAAACTCGAACTCTTTTAATTTAAAAACAGTATTATAATTTACTAAGTGATAGTTGAAGAAAAAAAGGTTTTTTGACGTAATGGAATGATATTTTTTAAAAAATTTTCTCTTTCAAAATAAAGCTTTTTAAAAAATTGCCTAATGCTTTTCTTATGGGGACATTCTTTCTAAGCATGAACTCGCTTCCCGCGTTAGACTTGTGGTTCCCTATGCTTGCATTGAAAGAAGAAGTCATTTTGCTTTTGACGAGCGCTAAGCCAACCTTTTTTCGGGGTAAAAAAAAAAAAATGTTAAAACTCAAAAAAATTAAAAACATTACTTGGCCATTGACTTTTAAATTTCATAATGAAGAAAAAAAAAAAAATGTTCTGATCGTACAAAAATTTGCAGGGTCAATAAGAAAAATTCTTCCTTTTTTCAAATTTTTTCAGCAAATCGGTCAAGCCCTTTAAAAGACTTATTGTATTAAAATTATGGGAATGTCGTATCGGGTGTGTTGCACGTACCCGGTGCTCGTCAACAAAGCGACGGGGCTTTTGGGGTTTTCCTAGTTTTTTTCATTATACTTACTCAATACCATATACCCAGGCCCAATTTTTTTAGTTTTTATTGGTATTGTGAAAATAAAATCAATATCAGCCACGTTTCTTTAAAAAAACACTGAAAAAACACAAAAGGAAAAATTGAAAAAAATTTGTGGAAGGTTCCAAAAAAAGGTTTTTAAAAAAAGCTTTACAAGGTACAATAACAAGAACTTAGGGGTTTTTTTTTGGGGGCACTTGTTTAGGTAAAGCAGGGCCTTCAAATTCCAAAATGACACCTTTTCGCGGTTTGGCCCGTGAATGGGAGTTTTACCCTGAAACAATGGCGAGTTGGGCGTCTCGGGAACCCCTTCCCTTTGAACCTCCCGACGGCGACGACAAAGACAACACAACATGATGATGACACGACGGGGCGACCACGACGTGGGAGGAACCCCCGCCCTCCCCATACGCTTGTGGCTGGTCTGACCAGCACAGCCTGTCCCCCTTGGCCCCCGCGTATCCCTTTGTCCCTCCTCGTCCGATTTGCCAAGTTGCATAAATAGAGATTAAGCCAAATCCAAAAAAAAAAAAAAAAACGGGATAAGCAGAGTTTTGGCGGAAAGGCGAACGTAAACAAAGGCGGACATTTTTTAAATTTGTTCTAAAAAGTGTGATTATGTGGAAACGAGAAAAATTGTCATTATACTCCATAAAACAAATCAGAAACCATCCCTGGCCTAGGCCCAGATGTAGAAAATTATTTATAATACAAACAGTGTAGGTCTAAAGTTCCATTAGGTTTAGGACTAGACAGGGTGCGAATTGACGGGGGGGGATAGGGGGGATTTCCCCCCATCTGGTAATGTCACCCTGGCTCTGTTTTACTGAAAGGTATCCCTACGGGGATGGCTAAATCCCCACCTCTGGATTCCCATCTCATCTCATAACATATCAAGTGACTTTATCTCGTAACGTTAATAAGTAATACGTCAATTTACACATATTCCATTCAAAATAATACCTCAGATCGCTTCTAATCGAAGGCAATAATATCCCCAAAATTTTCTCCTCAGATCGCTTCTAAGGCCATCTTGAGCGCAATAATACCCCAAAAAAAAATCGCCTCCGGCGGCTGGGGTTCGCCCCAGACCCCGGTTTGCCAACGAAAGTTCTATTCTAAGCCATCCCCCCTCTGCAAAGTCGTTAATTCGCACCCCGGGACTAGATGAAATAATACTTACATTACATGTTTGACAAGCCTAGCCAACCCTAGGCCAGCACAACCTTGTTCTGACACACTTCCCGCACAAATAACTAGTTTTGATTACTAAAAGCCTAATGCAGATAAACAATAGTATGATTGTCCACCTATAGGCTATACAAAAATGTACGGAAATAATATACATATTCTTTTCTTTCGATTATCTCACGCAAAACTCCTGCACTATATAAAAACGAAAACAAAAACTGTGCAAATTTTCAATGTACTTTTGAAATTTGTTGATTTACATGGCTGGGATGCAGTGAAAGGTGTACAATAACATTAGTTGTGCGCTTGTTGTAGCATGGGAAAGTTTTAATTGGCCGTGAGTTGCCTAGACTTAAACCCAGGATGTACATGAATCGGGGTTCTAGATTTTTACATCCACACACATTATTGCTAAATACAATAGAAATTAAATCAACTTTGATAAAAATTATTATATTTTAACAAATAATTTTGCAATGTAACTTGAAAAAGTAATTAGATAAACACACATAACAAAAAACTTGTAGAAATACAGCCAAACCTTACACACTCAAAGAAATAAAGATCTAAAAAAAGGGCCAAGCTCATCTACCCTTCCACATTGCGCATCTTTAAATTTATAAACGTACAGTGTCCATAACAGCATCCTCGAAAAGCTTGGGAAATAAAATTTGCATGTTATTACGTTTAAATTAATTAGAAAAAGGAACTTGGATGAACTATTACGTTTAAATTTAAAAATCGCAAATTCTATTTTGCCAAGCTTTTCGAGGATGCTGTTATGGGACACTGTACGTTATGAATTAAGAATGCGCAAAGTGGAAGGGTAGATGAGCTTGGCCTTTTTTAGATTTCATTTTTTTGAGTGTGTAAGTTTTGGCTGTATTTCTACAAGTTTTGTTATGGTGTGTGTAGTCTTAACTAAAAAAAATAGTTGATTTTTGGGGGAAAAAGAGGACTTAGCTCAAGCAGTCAAGCTCAAGGGCCAAGCCAAGACATCACTCAGTTCGTATCAACACTTTCGGTCAAACAGTGTGCAGTCTTTAGCGCAGCAAACAAATTATTAAAAAACTAGGAAAACGCTAAAGTCCCGCCGCGTTTTATGGATGAGCTTTTTAAGTTTTTAGTTTGCGTGGGATATCTTTACTTTTACAAGTGCTTTGCTTTGCTGCCTATGTAGCCTATTGTAGGTGATTGTTTTCAAGTTTTTATTGTTACTTGTCAACTGTTATTATTTACCGTAAAAAACTTTATTAATAGCTTTATTTCTATGGATTCTGGCTAACTTTTTCAACTGTTTTCTTTTAAAAGGTAATACATCACCTAATTAAGTCATTGTTAATATGAACGTTGTAGCCCCACCGTTGGTATATCGGCTCAAATGGCACGAAAATATCGCACTAAACCGTAAAAAACTCACATTAAAACCTTTATTCTATGGATTCGGGCTAACTTTTTCAACTGTTTCTTTTAAACGGTACTACATCACCATAATCTTAATGTCCATGTGAAATATGAACGTTGTAGCCCACCCGTTTGGTCGGAATCGGCCAAAATGTCACGAAAATATCGCACTAAAATCGAAAAAAATCGTTATAAAGTACGATTCATGAGAAATATTTCTTCAATTGTATCAAAAACAATACACCTTAAGTCAGAGATTCGAAGGTCCGCCTCCAATTTTCATCAAGATCGGATAAGCCGTGCCTGGTAGAGAGTAAACAAACAGACAGAAAACAAACAAAAAACAAAAAAAAAAAAACAAAAAAAACACCCGAGCTAAATTTTTGGGGGTCAGTGAAATTGAAGTCTTCGCTTCGCTCAATTCCCCCCAAATTAAAATGGTTATTCGTAAACGGAGCGAGTGCTAAGTTCTTTTTTCACTTTCGGGGTTAACGCTCTGCACACAAATTAATTTTCAATATATTAATTGTATTGTGTTTAAACCTTACAGTACCGTACTAATAAAGTGATTAAGTTATTATTGTGATTTTATGTTTGAATATTATAACTCTTATTTGCAAACGGAGTGAGTGACAACAGTGAAACGTGCTCAAAATAAAAAGCACGCAGGAAGCCATTGTAGTAGTCACCAAGCAGTAAGTTCAAATATTCAGCATTTTATTTTTGTGAAGGTAGGAAAGGTAGGTAGGTAGGTAGGTAGGTGGGTAGGTGGGTAGGTGGGTAGGTGGGAAGGTAGGTAGGTGGGTAGGTAGGTAGGTAGGTAGGTAGGTAGGTAGGTAGGTAGGTAGGTAGGTATTTAGATAGGGCCCAATACAGGGGGCGATAAAATATTATAGCCTAGGGGCGCTGACGGTTGCATATCCTGCGTGCAAAATTATCAGGCAATGATATGGCGTACACTTACATCAACAACGC
The DNA here is from genome assembly GCA_024449915.1 of Sweltsa coloradensis. Classification (NCBI taxonomy): domain Eukaryota; kingdom Metazoa; phylum Arthropoda; class Insecta; order Plecoptera; family Chloroperlidae; genus Sweltsa; species Sweltsa coloradensis. The sequence continues at coordinate 12,541 of JAMZAV010011609.1, read as the reverse complement.
AGTGCCCGACATACCTGAACCCCACGGTCAGGGCTGGTCGGTAACCCCGGATAGACTTCTCTACACGTGGACCGAAGGCAACGTGCTCCCAAATGAGTTACATAGTTAATATTTTGGAAACACAAGACAATGCATCAATGTATGACCCCGGGACGACATCGAGATTGAAAGAGGCGGGAGACGTTGTTGAGAGTGAAGATGAGGACGAAGATGGACCAGACTACTGGTGATTACACGACCATCAAAACACATCCCCATAGAAACGCAATATACCCTTTATCATGAAGGTAAGGATATTATATGTACACTATAGAAAAGGGGGGCAACAGGTATCCCGTGCATCTTTCGTGGAAGATTTTTGCGGTAAGTTGTATTCTATTAGGTAGTAGGGATACAAGTTTTTGCACTTCCTTGCCCGGGCCCTGCTATGCGCAGAGGGCGTCGGGGGCGTCGCGACGCCCTACACGTTTATTAAGAGGGATGATTTTTTTATCTCGTGTGCCTTTCGTGATAGAGTGTTGCGGTAAACTATATTTTATTAAGTAAGAGCAAACAAATTTTTGCAAAATATTTTGCAGGTCCTGGTATGCTTGAAATGGCGTCGGGAGCATCGCGACGCCCTATAACGTTTTTTAAGAGGAATTATTTTTTATTCTCATGTGCCTTTCGTGATAGAGTATTGCGGGTAAACTGTATTCTATTAAGTAATGACATACAAGGGTTTTTTCACCAACCTTGCAGGTCCTGGCACGCTTCAGAGGGCGTCGGGGGCGTCGCGAAGCCCTAAAACGGTTTTCTGAAAAGAGGAAGAATTTTTATCTCGTGTACCTTTCGTGCTAGAGTGTTCCCCGGTGAAATTGTATTCTATTAAGAAATAGCATACAAGTTTTTAGCACCTACCTTGCAGGTCTTGGCACGCTTCAGAGGGGGTCGGGGCGTCACGACGCCCCATAACGCTTTTTTAAAGAGGGATTATTTTTTATCGCATGTGCCTTTTGTGATACAGTATTGCGGTGAATTGTATTCTATTAAGTAATAGCATACAAGTTTTTAGAACCTACCTTGCAGGTCCTGGGAGGCTTCAGAGGGCGTCGGGGGCGTCGCGACGCCCTTTAACGTTGATAAAGATGCTTTATTTTTTATCACGTGTGCCTTTCGTGATAGAGTATGGCGGTAAACTGTATTCATTTAAGTAATATCATTCGAGTCTTTTGAACCTACCCTTTCAGGTCCTGGTACGATTCAGAGGGCGTCGGGGACGTCGCGACGCCCTATAACGTTTTTTAGAGTGATGTTTTTATCTCGTGTACCCCTTTCGTGGTAGAGTATTTCGGTAAACTGTATTCTATTAAGTAATATCATCAAGTTTTTGCATTACCTTGCAGGTCCTGGGACGCTTCAGGGCGTCGGGGGCGTCGCGTCGCCCTATAACGTTTTTAAGAGTGATTTTTTAAAAGTCCTTGCAGCAAACTAAGACAGCAAGGAAGTTTATAAAACACTTAAACTATTACTTAATAGAATTTCAGATTTCCGCAATACTCTATCACGAAAGGTACACGAGATAAAAAATCAAGCATCTTTATCACCGTTTTAGGGCGTCGTGACGCCCCCGACGCCCTCTGAAGCGTTTCCAAGAAACCCGCAAGGTAGGTTCTAAAAACTTGTATGCTATTACTTAATAGAATACAATTCACCGCAACATTCTAGCACGAAAGGTAAACGAGATAAAAAATTCATTTCTCTTTTTAGAACACCGTTTTAGGGCGTCGCGACGCCCCCGACGCCCTTTCAAGCATACCAGGACCTGCAAGGTAGGTTCTAAAAACTTGTATGCTATTACTTAAAAGAATATAGTTTACCGCAATACTCTATCATGAAAGGCACACGAGATAAAAAAATATTTTTATAAAAAAACATTATAGGGCGTCGCGACGCCCCCGACGCCCTCTGAAGCGTACCAGGACCTGCAAAGTAGGTTCAAAAAATTTGATTGCTATTACTTAATAGAATATAGTTTACCGCAAACTCTATCACGAAAGGTACACGAGATTAAAAAAAAATCACTCTAAAAAACGTGATAGGGCGTCGCGACGCCCCGACGCCCTCTGAATCGTACCAGGACCCCAAGGTAGGTTCAAAAGACTTAAATGATATTACTTAAATGAATACAGTTCACCGCAATACTCTATCCGAAAGGCCCCACGAGATAAAAATCAAGCATCTTTATCAACGTTAAGGGCGTCGCGACGCCCCCGACGCCCTCTGAAGCCCACCCCGGACCTGTAAGGTAGGTTCTAAAAACTGTATGCATTACTTAATAGAATACAATTCACCGCAATACTGTATCACAAAAGGCGATGCACGATAAAAAAATCCCTCTTTAAAAAGCGGTTATAGGGCGTCGTGACGCCCCCGACGCCCTCTGAAGCGTGCCAAGACCTGCCAAGGTAGGTGCTTAAAAACTTGTATGCTATTTTTTTAAAAGAATACAATTCACCGCAACACTCTTTGCACGAAAGGTACACGAGATAAAAATTTATTCCTCTTTTCAGAAAACGTTTTAGGGCGTCGCGACCCCCCGACGCCCTCTGAAGCGTGCCCGGACCTGACAAGGTTTGGGGAAAAAACCTTGTATGTCATTACTTTAATAGAATACAGTTTACCGCAATACTCTATCACGAAAGGCACAAAGAGATAAAAAATAAATTCTCTTAAAAAAACGTTATAGGGCAAACGCGACGCTTCCGACGCCCTTTCAAGCATACCCGGCCCTGCAAAAATTGATGCATAAAATTTGTTTGCTCTTACTTAACAAAATATAGTTTTCCGCAACACTCTATCACGAAAGGCACACGAGATAAAAATCATCCCTCTAAAAAAACGTGTAAGGGCGTCGCGACGCCCCCGACGCCCTCTGCAGCATAGCATGGCCTGCAAGGAAAATGCAAAAAACTTGTATCCTACTACCTAATAGAATACAACTTACCGCAAAAACTCTTCCACGAAAGATGCACGGGAAATAAAATCATACCTCTTGCTCCTCTATAATAGGAAGCTTCACAAACGCTTTTTCAGGCGAGTTATTGGATGAGCGTAATTTTTTTAAACAAAAAAAACGTAAAGTTGCGATTTTATGAGAAATAATTTTTAGATTACGTTCAAATTTCATACGAATATATTAAAATATAAAATTAAGGTTCTGTGAAAACATCATTACAATCAGATAATCATGTAGGTGTTTTAAGTCAAAGAATTTAAAAAATCGGAAAAAAATCTTAAAAAATTGCGATTATCATGAGAAATAATTTTTTTGATTGTGGTCAAATTTCACACGAATATATCGATTCATAAAATTAACGTTTTGTGAAAAAATCATTATAATCGGTTAAAGCATGTAGGTGTTATGAATCGAAGAAATTTTAAAAATAAAATAAATCGTAAAATTGCGATTTTCATGAAAAATATTTTTTTAATCACGCTCAAATTACACACGAATATATTTATTAAATAGGAAAACGCTTAAGTCCCCCCGCGTTGTTGGATGAGCGTAATTGGTGCATTGAGCTGCCATGTGTTATGCGGATTTTCTGTGCTCTGTGAAAAAATCATCACCATTAAATGAAAAATAAACTTTAATTTTAATATTTTTAATTAATCGTAATTAAAAAGAAAAAAATCGTAAAATTGCGATTTTCATGAAATAATTATTCGATTGCGCCAAATTTCACACGAATATATTAATTAATTCATAAAATTAAGGTTCTGTGAAAAAATCATTACAATCGGATGAAGCGTTAGGTGTTATAATTTCAAAAATTGTTTTAAAAAAAAAAAAAACCCGTAAAATTTCGATTTCATAAGAAATAATTTTCGATTGCGCTCAAATTTCACACGAAATCTTAAACATTAAAATTATGGTTCTGTGAAAAAATCTTTAAAAATCGGTTAAAGCATGTAGGTGTTATAAGTCGAAGAAATTTTAAAAAATCGAAAATAATCTTTAAAATTGCGATTTTAATGAGAAATAATTTTTCGATTGCGCCAAAAAGTGGCAGTTCTAAGTTCAGAGATTTCGAAGGTGAAATTTCATCCCACACATAACAAAAACTTGTAAAAATACAGCCAATCCTTACACACTCAAAAGAAATGAGATCTTAAAAAAAGGGCCAAGCTCATCTACCCTTCCACATTTGCGCATTCTAATTCAGGAAAAAGTACAGGTCCCGTAACAGCATCGTTTAAAAGCGTGGCAAAATAGAATTTGCTACTATTAATTTAAACGTATAAGTTCATCCAAATTCTTTTTTCTAATTAATTTTAACGTAATGGTCATGCAAATTCTATTTTGCAAGCTTTTCAAGGATGTTGTTACGGGAACTGTACGTGCAAATGTGGAAGGGTAGATGAGCTTGGCCTTTTTTAGATCTCATTTCTTTGAGTGTGTAAGGTTTTGGCTGTATTTTTACAAGTTTTTGTTATGTTTTGGGATCTCATTACTTTTTCAAGTTCCATTGCAAATTATTTTTTAAATATAATAAATTTTATCAAAGTCGATTTAATTACTACGGTATACCAATTACAAAAGAATGGAAAAAATATAGTGGTCCAAAGACTTGCTTTTTTGTGAACAATGAAGGCGATTATTGTCACGTAACTATAGTTACTTGTTGATTGTATGCATGTATAGGCTAAGGCTTATTTTAAAACCTTTATTTGGAAGCCTTCCAGCAATTTTTTTGTACTTTTTCTTTCAAAGGGAATTACATTCACTATTACCTTAATGTCCATGTAAAATATGAACGTTGTTAGCCCCACCCGTTTGGTCAGAATCGCTGGCCCTACAATGTCAATATCCAGTTAGGCCTATACACAGTGTGGTGGGCCTTATGGGAATGTCGTAGGCCTACTCGGGTCATGTTGCACGTACCGGTGCTCGCTCAACAACGCGTCCAACTGAGCGTTTTCCTAGTATATTGGTTTCCATTTCTCCGCAGGTGGGGGGAGGGTTTTCCTACCTGGGTTCTGGTCTATTTGAGGGAGCGTAGCGAGCGTCTCCACTTGACTCTTATGGCTCGAATGTCTGTTTTTTTTTTTTTTTTATCTGTTACTGCTTCGGTACAGGTCGCCACCGTTTCTCTGATCGACCTGAAATTTTGCACACATGTACATACCACCTATGCGCGGTTGCTGTATAGTTTTGTGGCAAAAATTGTTCCAAAAAGTTAAAAAATTACATTAGTTAATCGAAAGTTTTTTTTTTCAAACTAAACGGGTCGACAAAATCTGAGGGGGCCAAATCTTTTAAAAATGCCCTCCGGTCACGAAATTTTAATTTTTATTTTGATCGAAATAGTGCCCTAGGGGAAAAATTACATTATAACTGGGAAAAACCCCAAAAGCGTTTTTAAAACGAGTGATGAGTGAGCCAAGAGGTTGAGTACCCGGAAAACCCCTTTCCTCCCCAACCTAAGGATCTAGCCAGGTTGGGGAAGAACCGGGTACTCAACACATGCCACTCTTTCGTTTAACAAATTTTGGGCGTTTCCCAGATTTTTAAAATTAAACATTTGAAATGGGGATCGGTTAAAAAAAGTATTAGCGTGAAAATTAAAAAATTTTCCAAGATAAAACAAAACACCTAAGTTTTATTTCCATTAACCCCCCGTCGGGCCCCGGGGGTGAATTGGCCCAGAGCATGGCTTGCTAATCGTAAAAGGCGATTCAAGAGAAAAAGTCCCCTCGCAAACATCAGTAGTAAGACGGAGTATCTTACCCCCCGGAAACTAGAGGCGAGCTTGGCAATCGTCGTCGGGGACCTTCCCCCCTTTCCTTTTGACGACCCCCCGGCGACGAGACAATGACACTACGAACGATGACAAAGACAATGACGACGCACGGAGAAACCCCCTTCTCCCCTTTTCCGTGGTGGTTTGACCGCATGGGGCCCCCTTCCCCCCCCCCCCTTAGGCTAGAGTGGTGCATTAGACCCAACGGTGACCCCTTTAACCCAAAAAAACTAACACCCCCCAAAAATAAATGGGGTGTAAAAATAAAAAAAGTTTGAGCTAACGGGTATCGAACCTAACCCCCCGTGTGGTAGGCTAAATGCTACCAATAGGCCCTGCAAGCCCCGTAGATGTGGCCGATAGCGCTACTAAACAAATGCATCGATATTTAAAAAATCACATTTTTATTTTGTAGGATTAAATGCAATGGATCTAGTTTATTTTGTTAGAAATTTTCAAAAATTTTGTACCGGAGTCGTTTTAAAATTTTAGCCCCTCTGTTCACGGTTCGGCTGATTTTTGAGTACAGACAGTGCAGACAGAATCACAGATGAGAACCGTTCGAGTTGAATGGAGAGACACTCGGTCGCTCGACCGCTCCCTCGTTAAACAAGTTAACCATGGCAACGGAAAGTCGAGCAGCTTTTTGGCTAATCGATAGCGGTTGAACGGAGCCTCGGATCGAGTTGAAATTTGACCATACGCAAGCTTCGTTCCCGATTGAATGCCATTGAGTTTTTTTGTCGGCAAAACGATTTTTTTTTCAAAAAAAAGTGCAAAGTATAAGTTACATTAAAGTTAATCTTTAAAGTTTTTTTAAAACTAAACGGCGACAAAATATGAGATAGCCAAATCCATTTTAGAAAGTCTCAGAGGGTCAAGAATATGTTAATTTTATTTGATTCCGATATGAGGTGATAGAATTTACCATTTTAACAAAAGTAACGTTCCATGGCTGTGTCATCAGGCTATTTGAATAATGAGCCACCTCACGGCTACCTAGAAGGACACATATTTCACCAAAAGGAGGTGTCTATAAGCAGACGAATAAAATGGCCGTCCAAAAGTGATCAGTTCTAAAACATACTTCACCTTTATCCATCGATCATCCGACAATTCCTAATACCAAAAGTGGTTTAAAACATGGTGGACAAGAGTCGGATTAAGGAAAATAAGGGAAATATAAAATAATTTCAAAGTATTCTGTTACACATATAAGTAAATATGGCAGAAAACAACCAGAAGCCGGGTGGCAGAACGAAAGCACATGGCGGGTCCTAAGTGGACCCACCTCAAATCTTTTCTTTTCAAACCCACGTGGCCTTCGTGGAGGAAAAAGATTTGAGCGATTTAGGAAGTGTTCTGGACTAGAATATGTGACTCAAAGAGGCAAGAAAACACTTCTTATATAAACAATGGGGTGATCGAGCAGAGGAGATCCTAACCTCTTTCAATCTTGCTCGGAGGAGGGAAGATGACTATGATGTGTAGTAAAAAGTTCGAGACTATTTATTCCTATGAGAAATAAGATATATGAAAGGCATGTTTTCTCCGGCAAAAACAACACCAGGTTGAGTCAATCTACACCTATACAACATCACTTCACACTCATCTAGACATGTGAAGGGGCAATCTAGCAGACGAAATGAAGTGATGGACTCATAGTAGGCATGGCGACCAGAGGACTACAAGCGACAAACTGCAATTAGATCCCAAGCTCCACTTGAAAGGCCCTCACCCAAGTTCGGTTATCAGAGGAAAATAGCTAGCAAAGGTTAGTTGAACATTCTGATCCTAGTAGGCCTAGTGTAGTAAAACTAACCTACCCTGGATGAAGCAAAGTAGGCCTAAGCTTCCACCTTTAAGAAGAAAGAAACGCAAAGTATAAAAAGCGATAACAAGTAAGAAGCCCAAAGAGGGGGTATCAAAATGTAAATAAACAAGGTACAAACTGTAGATGGTTGGGCTACAGCCAAAACCATGCCGAGTAACCGAGACTCATGCCCAGCAAAGGGATGCAAAATGCAACAACTGCGCATACAGGGCCACCGCTAAGGTTTGTCGTCGTAAGGAAGTCGAGAGGTCCTAGGACAAACAACCAGGCTGACTGTGTCTTTATCGGAAGCATAAAATAATCGGGATCAAAAAACCCAGGATGGTTACAATCAACGTCCCACCCGGTAAGGAAGTAGGACTTTAAGGTTGAACTGGAGCAGACGTGACGGTTTTACAGCTAAGGAACAGGTAATCGAGAATATCGCACTTACAAAACCAACCAAAATACTCTGTGTGCCAGATAAAAGACCACGGGATGTTATTGGGGTTGGCGGCCAAAGTGAATCTCAAGTTCAGAGGAACAGTACCACTGAAACCGTGTATGTGTGCAAGGCCTAGATACTCCACTTCTGGTAGGACCAGCTATTACTAGCCTAAAAAATCCTAGGTACTAGACCAATCTATCGATCCAATCGTAAACTAGTCGTTCAAGAAACAAATGGAAACAAGAATCAAAAATATCTTCACTGGTTTGGGAACCAATCCCAGGAGACTCCAAAATCAAATGTAGATCCTGGAGCGACTCCAAAAGCCATTTTCACTCCTAGGTCAGTAGCTTGCCAATTGTAGGTACTGTAAAAAAGGACACTCAGAATAACATGGTAAAAATAGAGTCATAGCCGAGTAGAAGAGGCAACCGATTGGTCGGCACCAATGGTCGTAGTGCCAAAGCAGCAGGTGGTGTCCGAATATGCGTAGATCGTTACTCACCTTAAATCGTAGTGGTGAAACGGGAATACATCCAATTCCTAGGTAGAGCCCATACACTCGGAAAACTTGGCTGGAGCTAAGGGTATTCTCAAAACTAGACGCAAATGCGGGTTTCTGGCAGGCTTCCGTTGGACCCAGAATCTCCGCATCTCACGGACATCCTCGCCATTCGGAGATTTTAAATTCCTAAAACTTTTCCATTGATCTCGTCGGCCCCAGAACACTTAAGGAGAAAGATGAACATATACTCCAAGGTCTAGAAGGCAGTAGAGAGCCACATGAGATGACATAATCGTGTGGGGAGGACAAGCCAAGAAGAACATGACGCCGTCTTCGAGCTGTACTAGAGAGATTCAGAAAAAGATCGGAATGACACTCAACGAGAAGGAAAACGGTGTTTTCCGTTGGACAAAAATCCACCTTTCCAGGTCACAAGGTCAGTGACCGAGGGTATTGCGCCGGACGAGAAGAACATATCTGCGATGGAAACCTGGAAGCACCATCGAAACGTCACAGAAGTCCAGCGTTTTCGGGGAATGGTTAAGTTCTCGCGGAAATACATTCTCGAAAGCAGAGATCCTCGAGCCTATAAACAGTTCTACTCTCAACAAAAAACTCATTGGATATGGGGCCCACATCAAGAGGAAGCCTTCAAGAAGATCAAGACTTTGTAACCAGTGCACCAATATAGCCAATTGTACGACCCAACAAAAACAACTATTGTTTCGGCGGAGCGTCGTCATACGCGGTTGGCGGGGTCTTATACAAGAACAAGATGGATGCAGGAAGAAGAGACAATAGCATATGTGTCAAGATCCTTATCGGCGCATTGAGAAAAATATGCGAAATATCGAACTGGAGGACATGGGCATTGACGTGTCTTGCGAAAGGACTCAAGGACTTCATAAAACCGGGATCGTCATTCTCTATTGAGATGACCACAAACCCCAGTCCTTTGGTTACTTCCAGAAACTTGAGAGATGTCCCCGAGACTACAAAGGGATACGAATGAGGAATGATGAGATACAGCTACCAAATCTTCTATTCTCCCGGGAAAAGCTCTAGCGTCGCAGATACGCTCTCAGAAAAGCCACTTCATGCGAAAGAAGAAACAAAATGAATTAAGAATGAGGAAATGTCCGCGTACATTACATTTGGTGAACAGGCAAACATCCCCAGTTCACAGACACCTATTTGGCAAAGATAATAGAAGAACAAAATCAAGATTCCAATATGCACAGCACTCGTAGAATATACTACTAAAGGGTGGCCCTCAAAGAATAAAGTAGTACCCAAACTACAGCTTAATGGTCCGGAAGGAGAGCTTTCAATTAACGATAGTTTGTTAATGAGAGGCACTCGTCTAGAATAATCCCGGAATCCCTCCAAAAACAAAGTATTGGGAGAAAATCCACGAAGGCACCAAGGAATAAACAAAGTGTCGTGCAAGGGCTCGTGAAGCAGTGTGGGGCCAGGAATACCACCACATTGAATTTGCAGTCAGATCATGCCCACAGTGGATTAAACATTCCAGTAACAGTCATGAGACCAATGATGCTGCAGAGTTTCTTCAAGGGCCGGCAGATGTTGCCATGGACCTATTCAAGTTAGAAACAACAGTGGTACCTCGTCGTAACCGACTATTACTCCGGTACTTCGAGATCCGCTGAGCTCTCAGTCTCAACTCAAGGGCAATAATCAACCCATGCAAGTCAATATATTTTTCACGCACGTATACCAGAAACGGTTCCGAAGTGACAATGGACCCCAGTTGGCATTTAGACTTCTATGAGTTTAACAGTTCTCCGAATTACGGGTTCAAGTTGATAAACCAGTAGTCCGAAAGTACAGGCCAAAGCAATGGATTGCTGAAGCAGCGGTGAAAATAGCGAAACTACGATTGAAAAATCGGAAGATCCATTACTAAGCTCTTTTGCGCCTATAGAAACAACACCTGTAGCTAACGGGTTAAGCCAGCCGCGCTTCTCATGAATAGAAAAACTACGTCTACAATACCTTTGTCTCCACAACAACTGGACACCAAATAATAACGGACAAGTCGAATCTTCGGAGGAAGGAAGAGATAATAAACAAAACAAAAGTCAAATTATGATCGAAGACACGATGCCATACTTCTATCGCCATTAAAACCAGGTGATGCTGTATGGATAATTGACATGCGGACAACACGGAAAGAGTTTCACTGTGCTACCGAACCAAGGTCATAGTAGTCGAGACCAATCGTGGAGCAGTCAGGAGAAAACCGGTGGCACCTAATACCAGAGCCATACTTCCACAGCGACGGAGAGAAGGAGAGGAAAGTTCAGCCGAGTAAACCCAGTACGGAGGACTCGCACGAAAGAGATAGCACCCCCGGGAGCCAGTTGAGATAGCCCACCCCCGGAGCCAGTTGCAGTAGCAGCCCCTCCTACAAAGAAGCTCTCAAACAACTGTTCTGTGGTCCTTCCAAGCCATACCCATGGTGGTCCGTATCAAACGAAGAGCGGGAGGAGAATCCGTCCTCTATGAAGTTAGATTTATAAGAGCATAATCCGCCAGTAGATAGTTTCATTGTCATATGTAATAAACTTCTCTTCCAGAATAAACGCATAATTAAAGTTGCATACTTAAGAGGAGGCTGTCGTCATAGGCTATTGAATAATGAGCCACCTCACGGCTACTAGAAGAACACTATATGTCACAAAGGCAGGTGATAAGCAGAGATAAATGGCCGTCAAAAGTGATTCAGTTTTCAAACATACTCACCTTTATCTCGACATCCGAACAATCCTATAACAAAGTGGGTTAAAACTAAAAAACAATGGCAACGATGCTGGTCAGTGTCAGAACCAGCCACGGTAAGGGAGGAAAGGGAGAAGTTCTCACGTAGCGGACGTCATTGTATTAGTCATCGTTCGTGGGTCATTGTCGTCAATCGCGTCGAGGGCGCGTCAAGGGAGGTGGCAAGGTACACGACGACCCCCCCCCCGTGTGCCAGAGCTCGCCTCCTATTTCGGGGAGTAAAATACTAACCCTTCATACTAGCTGATGTTTGCGTAGTGGGAATTTTTCCTTTGAATCGCCTCTGGCTACCCCGGTGTCAACCGTCAACAGTAGGGGAGAATACAACAACAACACAGACCTCATGGGAACACCAATTAACAACAAAACAAAAAACAACTCTTGACATTGCAATTTTCACATTATTCGTTTAAAATACTGCCACTGTAGAGCATACCTCATTCATACTTTTCAATGTTGATTTATGGATAATGTGATAAAAATATAAATAATACTTATGGACCAAAAAATGGTAGGACTTAGGCCTACCTAATGTAGTTGTGTGTAAAACGTCAAACGTTGGCGTGCGTGCTCTCGATGATTATGTTGTAACAGTGGGTAGGTCTTGGTTTTGTATGAGCATTTTGATGGAGTTGATGCTATAATTGAACTCACTTTGTCTTAGGTTATTTAAAGTTAGTGCTAATAGTAAGTAGAAAACAATAAAATAGAGATTGATTTTTGTTATAAAGTGGCTAAGGGTTCGATTAGGCCTATGCCCTACGTACGAAACGAAAAACTTGAAATAGGGCTAGGCCTAGGAGTTCTAGTTCTAACCTCACTTAGAAAACTTGTCTTAAAATAGCCTAGGCCCTACTAGGTAGCCAAGGCCTAGCTCCTTTTTGTATTAATATCATGCTAGGGCCTAGCCTACCTACGCCTTTCCACTCTAGCAGGCTTCAAAATAATAAGCTTAGCTTTAGGATAAGGCCTAGGCCCTAGCTAGGCCTATGTGAAGCCTTAAAAAATCCTATTGTAGCTAGCCTAGGGGCTACAACTAAAGCGCGTGGGCCTAGGCCTACCCTGGCCGAGCTCTAGCCTAGCTAACCCTAGTTGTATCAAACTATGGGATGAAATAAATTGATGAGCTGGAGGATGGGGACAATGTTGATGTTGAGTATAATCCTCTTCCAAGACCTACATCAGCG
>JAMZAV010011608.1:0-19858 GCA_024449915.1 Sweltsa coloradensis | reverse complement strand
AATAAACGCCAGACCATCACGTCAATGTCTTTGGAAGTTGTCTTGGAGCCCCGTGACAAAAGGTTGTGGAACATTCCGAGCATAGTTTCCGAGCATAGATACACTATATGATTCCGAGCGTCGTCTGCTACTTGGGAAGAAAGACGAGAACATTCGACGTCGGGTACAGGGGAGAGATGGACTCCCGGTCCAGACGTTGGGCTAATTTCCATAGCCTACCCTACTTCCGGGCCTACCTGGGTCTACTCACTGGGGGGATGGACTCCACGATCTAGGCCCTACCTGGGCCTACCAAATACGAGATTTCTGCTCGTATTCTGCATATTCCGCCGGGGGTTCGGAAACTCCCGCGCTTCGCCGTCCTACTGGGGCCTAGCCTAGGCCTACATCAGCCTACCTAGGGACCGACGCACAATTCGTAACGTATCGATACATATTCATTAACAATTCTCGCCGTGTTACAAGACTGTTATTTTACCAGTACCCAAAGAACAGTTTTTTGAACTTTTGCACGCATAGGCTAGCCTACTGCGTATTTGGCTTCAAAAGCCAGGTCACCCCAGGACCAAGGCCTAGTGCCTAAACAAATCATTTTAGGCCTAAGGCCTACTCAATTACTATTTGATTGTATTAATTGTATTGCCTTTTTCCTTGTGTTTTCTTGTTAATTTTTGTTTTTTGCAAGACCGGTCATAATTCTTAGGCCTAGAGGCCTACTTATTAATCTGATAATATGTCTGTAAATTTTTGTAGGACAATATAGGCCTAGCCTACTCTGAAAGATACCCTTGGTTTCAAATATTTTCCCTGCTCACATCCACATGGTTTTGAATTTATAATGGTACTTTAGCATAAAGGAGTTTCGTGTTTTCTACTGACTGACTGCTGGCTGGCGCCTACAATCTCACGTGAGTTTTGTTAGTAAAAAAAATAATAAATAAGTAATTTAGATTTTAATTCAATCATTATATCATTAATTTTTTTACTTACTTATTTGCTTATTATTTATTGATTTATTTATTGTTTTATTTATATATTTATTTATTATTTATTTAGACCGGCAAGAACATGATTAAATTATTTTAAATGCAACCCCAGAAATTACAAAATCTTCTCCAAACTAGGGGATTGAACCCAGGTGTCCCACATTTTGGGTTTAAGGGCGCCTTAGCCAACTAGACAAGGAAAACGCCAAAATCGTTGATAGACGAGTGAGCAAATCATGTGTTGATTTCCCCGGGGAACATTTGCATTTAATTTTGGGAATTATTTGGGTTTATAAATATTAGGGTTTTAAAGGTTTAGTTGGTATAATGGCGCGTAACTTAAGACCATAATGATCACTCAAACCCTATGATAGGCTTATGGAGGTTTTAGGTAGGGGAAGAAAGGGAATGTTACCGGGTACTCAACACATGGCTCACTCAATCGTCTTACAACGACTTTGGCGTTTTCCTAGTTACTATTTCACAGAGTACATACACCTAAATTGAAAAATTCCCGTGTTTCATCACCGTTTGATTTTGAAATAATAAAGCTTTTGGAGTACAATTTTAAATTTTTGTATCTTTATTTAACTTTAATGAGTCAGTGGTTCGTTCTTTGTGGTGACCGAAGGCCGTGTTCGTTATTTAGCAGGCGGGGTTCGTGGACTAGAACTCGCGGTGTTTTTGGGTTCGGGAAATGAAGCGTGTTGGATACGTCGTGCTCCTGACGATGTACCCCTCTCGAGACCCGCCTTGCTTAAACCGATTCTCTAGAACCTTGAATCTGCTGGCCCTCCTGCGATCAAAATAATTTCCTAAAATATATGCATAAAACAATACCGAGGGAGTTAAAATCTAGGAAATAATCTTCGAAGATGAGTTATTCTAACTTATCACTAAATTTGATGCATAGGCCTACTTCCGACATTGTGACTTTTTCACTCACTTTTGGGGGACATGAACAAGCAATGCTGCATTGATGGTCGCAAGAGAAGATCCTGGATAAATAGTGAATTGAAATAAATACAATTTGCATGAAGCATTAAAACCTAATAAAACACGTTATTTGAAAGTATTGTACGTTTTTTGTTGCAAAAACTTTTTACCGGTTCACATAATTTTTGATATGGCCTAACATGCAAAATGTAGACATTTAAAATTTATTAAAATTACGAATTTACCTGTCAGTCTGACAGGGGAAGGGGTGGTTGGATGAGCGAATTGAAGATTTCATTTCACTACACTGGAGAAAAATTCCGGAATGTTTTTTTTCTGTTTGTATTATTGTGTGTTGTTAACACGATTCCGGCTAAACCGATACACCAATTTCGATGAAATTTTATGGAGGCCTTCGAAATCTTGAACTTAAACTGCACGTTTTTAAAGCGCAATCGGAAAAAAATTTACGATTTTTTTCGATTTCAAAAAATTTCTTCAGCTTATAACCTCTACACAATTTATCCGATTTAACGATTTTTTCACAAAACCCTTTAAATTTTTTATGAATTTTAGGTATTTGTGTGAAATTTGTGCGCAATCGAAAAATTATTTCTAATGAAATAGAAACTTTGTGGGATTTTCTTTTTTAAAACAATTTTTTTTTTACTTATTATACCTACATGCTTGATCCTTTTGAAAATAATTTTTTCACAGAACCTTAATTTTATTAATTAATATATTCGTGTGGAATTTGAGCCAACCGAATAATTATTTCTTATAAAAATCCCAATTTTTTCTTTTTTTCTTTTTATAAAAATTAGGATTAATTTAAAAAAATTAAAATTTAAGTTTATTTTTTATTAAATTAAATTAAAATTAAATTAAATTAAAAAAAAATTTGAACTTAGTAATAATTTTTTCACAGAACAACAGAAAATCCGCATAACACATGGCAGCTCAATGCACCAATACGCTCATCCAACAACGCGGCGGGTTTAAAGATACTGCATTCTTTTTTTTATTAGATTTCTAATAGAAATTGTGAAATATGGTGTAGCAAAAGCAACTGAAACAATAACTAAACACTTGGAGGATTTATTGTTTGTTAGGTTTTGATTAGAAGTTGGCCCTTACTAAATGGTTACAGCATTATGTTAAGTGAGAATAATAAGAGAAATATCAACGAAAAGTTCGAAAATTATTTTTGTTGGGGTAACAAATTGTACCAGTTTGAGGGTTTAAGGGGGGATTTTTTATAATAACTTTGCCATGAAAACAGTAGGTGAATTCAGTTTAAATAAATAAATAATAATAAATAAATTTTATTAGAGTCTTCCCACTCAGTTATATAACTGATTTTCAGTGGGGGACTTTAATCAAAGCGACCAAGCCAACCCTGCGGGGCCCCGACGCAATCGACGAGTTCACTTAGTTCTTGGATTCAAACTAGTTTTTTAACAATCAAGAGGAACTTAGGTACCTAAAAACAGTTTCCATTTGTTTTGGGTCAGTGGCTGCGCCACAGGGGTGGAGGGTGGGGGGGGGGGGGGGGCTTGTCTAGACTCACCTGGGGCTTCCACATTTGGGTTCGGCAGACTCTAGCTGAAGGGTGCCAACAACCGGGCACTTCCGGCACCTTTTGCCGTAAGCGGTGCACTGGCGGGGGCCCATGTTCGTATCCACACGAACTGCACAGGTACACCTCGGTGGACGTGTTGCACCTGTTGCTAGCTGGTTGCTTTTCAAGGGGGGGTTTTGCACTGGTGTCATTTGATCTCGGCGACCCTTGATTCGCCTTGTAGTGGATAACAGAACACACACAAATAATAAAAACACAGTAACACAATATCAGGCGGTGGTGTATGAACCCCCAAACTTGAACTCGAAAATATAACAGACAACACAACCTTTTACAGTGTTCGAGCCAATGAAAATTAACATCAATATTTGGCTAGATCCCCAGTCATTGGCCCACTGGCGTGTCAATTAAAGTTATTTTTGATAGGTCAGTTTGTATTGTAAAACAGGTTGTAAGCGATTTGTAGCACAAGTATTTTTCATGCAGCTGTCGGGTTGACGGGCTAGAAAAAGAATTTGGGCCCAGGCGCTCATAGGGGCGGTTTCTTTTATTGTTATTTTCATTTGTATTGGAATTTCTAAACTTTTTATTTTCGTTTTATTTATTATTCATTTTAATTTAAACTATTAATATATCGAAAATAACCATCAAATAACCATCATCTAAATAAAAAATGTTCTAACGTCGATTTTATGTAAGGCGTTGTTATATTAAGAAAAAAATTACAAAAAACTTCCAACGGTAATTAAACCCGGACCACTGCTGTCCGGACAGCTGCTCTAACCAACTGACTATGATGACGAGGGCGCTTCAACCGGGGGCAAACGATGTTATGCTATCATATCCCTTATGGTGTGATTGATGGTTATTTGTTTCTACAAAAGAATAGAATGTAGACAGCTAATTAAGTTATATCTGTTTGTTGTTGGAGGCCCTGGGTTCAGTCAGCGGTGATGGCACATCTTTAATTTCTGTTTAAAGAAACATCATTACATAAGTCTTAATCATTTGGAAGAAGCATGGCCGTTATCTACTCTAGAAACATGGCGACCTAATGAAAATCTACTACAACAAATACTCGAGGGGACGTTACTAAAGAACATGTCTACAAAATATCTGCAAGGCGCTCTTGAAGTGCTGCTGTGTGTTGTGGGACGACCTCCTGCGTCTCAAGATTGAGTGTTTAGATTATGTACCAGGTCATGATATATTACCTTCATCTCTAACATTTACCAGCTTGAACTTAGATCCTGTCCCAAATTATAAAATATTTTAATTGATATATTATATTACATCATTGCTAGAGGTGATCTAAGGAGCATTTTCGAACTGACTTTTTGGCAATCTGGTTCTCAAATTTGTCATTTTGGACTGTTTCGAAATCACAAAATTTCGTCCGTTTTAAATCTTACCGATGTCGACCTATACGCTTAATGCACCTCTTAAAAACAGCCAAGTATATTATTGTGTGTTTGTTAACACGATTCCGGCTAAACCGATACTCCAATTTCGATGAAATTTTATGGAGGCCTTCGAAATCTCTAACATTAAAACTGCCACGTTTTTGAGCGCAATCGGAAAATAATTTTACGATTTTTTTCGATTTCAAAAAAATTTCTTCAGCTTATAACCTCTACACAATTTATCCGATTTTAACGATTTTTTCACAGAACCTTAATTTTCATGAATTTAGGTATTCGTGTGAAATTTGAGCGCAATCGAAAAATTATTTCTAATGAAAATAGAAACTTTGTGGGATTTTTCTTTTTTAAAAAATTTTTTAAAAATTATTCTACCTACATGCTTGATCCTTTTTAATACGTTTTTCACAGAACCTTAATTTTATTAATTTATATATTCGTGTGAAATTTAAACGCAATCGAATAATTATTTCTTATAAAAATACCAATTTTTTTTTTTTTTTCTTTTTTTTTAAATTACGATTAATTAAAAAAAATTTTAAAAAATTTTAAATTTATTTTTTATTAAATTAATTAAATTTAATTTAAAAAAATTTGAAATTAGTAATAATTTTTTTACAGAACAACAGAAAATCCGCATAACACATGGGAGCTCAATGCACCAATACGCCCCATCCAACAACGCGGCGGGACTTAAGCGTTTTCCTAGTTTAAAAATACTGCTTCTTTTTTTATTAGATTTCTAATAGAAATTGTGAAATATGGTGTAGCAAAAGCAACTGAAACAATAAATAAACACTTGGAGGATTTATTGATGGTTAGTTTTGATTAGAAGTTGGCCCTTACTTAATGGTTACAGCATTATGTTAAGTGAGAATAAATTTAGAGCAATATCAACGAAAAGTTCGAAAATTACTTTTGTTGGGGTAACAAATTGTACCAGTTTTGGGTTTAAGGGAGGGATTTTTTATAATAACTTTGCCATGAAAACAGTAGGTGAATTCAGTTTAAATAAATAAATAATAATAAATAAATTTTATTTAGAGTCTACCCACTCAGTTATATAACTGATTTTCAGTGGGGGACTTTAAATCAAAGCGACCAAGCCAACCCTGCAGGCCCCGACGCCAATCGACGAGTTCACTTTAGTTTCTTGGATTCAAACTAGTTTTTAACAATCAAGAGACTTAGGTACCTAAAAACAGTTTCCAATTTGGTTTTGGGGGTCAGTGGCTGCGCCACAGGGGTGGAGGCTGGGGGGGGGGCGGCTTGGCTAGACTCCTTGGCTTCACACACTTGTTCGGCAGAATCTAGCTGAATGGTGCCAACACCGCACTTCCGGCACCTTTTGCCGTAAGCGGTGCACTGGCGGCGGCCATGTTTTCGTATCCACACGAACTGCACAGGTACACCTCGGTGGACGTGTTTCCACCTGTTGCTAGCGGCTCGCTTTTCAAAGGGGGGTTGCACTGGTGTCATTTGATCTCGGCGACCCTTGATTCCGCCTTGTAGTGGATACAGAAACAAAACACAAAATAAGAAACCACAGTAACACAATATCAGGCGTGGTGTATGAACCGCCAAACTTGAACTCAAAATATAACAGGACAACACAACCGTTACAGTGTTCGAGCCAGTGATATTTAACATCAATAGTTGGCTAATCCCCCGTCATTGGTCCACTTTGGCGTGTCAATTAGAAGTTATTTTGAATAGGTCAGTTTTGTATTGTAAAACAAGTTGTAGCGATTGTAGCACAAGTATTTTTCAAGCATGCTGTCAGGTTGACAGGCTAGCAAAAGAATTTCGGCCCAGGCGCTCATAGGGGGCGGATGCTTTTATTGTTATTTTTCATTTGTATTGGAATCTCTGATCTTTTTATTTTCGTTTAATTTTTTTATTCTTTTTAATTTAAACTATTAATATATCGAAAATTCGTGTGAAATTTGAGCGCAATCGAAAAATTATTTCTAATGAAAATAGAAATTTTGTGGGTTTTTTCTTTTTTTAAACAAATTTTTTTACTTATTTTACCTACATGCTTGATCCTTTTTTAATAAGTTTTCACAGAACCTTAATTTATTTAAATTTTTATATTCGTGTGAAATTTGAGCACAATCGAATAATTATTCTTATAAAAATCCCAATTTTTTCTTTTTTCTTTTTTAAAAATTACGATTAATTAAAAAAAATTAAAAATTTAAGTTTATTTTTTATTAAATTTAAATTTAATTTAAATTTTAAAAAAAATTTGAACTTAGTAATAATTTTTTCACAGAACAACAGAAAATCCGCATAACACATGGCAGCTCAATGCACCAATACGCTCATCCAACAACGCGGCGGGACTTAAGCGTTTTCCTAGTTTAAACATACTGCATTCTTTTTTTTATTAGATTTTAATAGAAATTGTGAAAAATGGTGTAGCAAAGCAACTGAAACAATAACTAAACACTTGGGGGGGGATTATTGATGGTTAGGTTTTGATTAGAGTTGGCCCTTACTTAATGGTTACAGCATTATGTTAAGTGAGAATAAATTGAGGAGCAATATCAACGAAAAGTTCGAAAAATTACTTTTGTTGGGGTAACAAATTGTACCAGTTTGAGGGTTTAAGGGAGGATTTTTTATAATAACTTTGCCATGAAACAGTAGGTGAATTCAGTTTAAATAAATAAATAATAATAAATAAATTTTTATTTAGAGTCTTCCCACTCAGTTATATAACTGATTTTCAGTGGGGGACTTTAAATCAAAGCGACCAAGCCAACCCTGCAGGCCCCGACGCAATCGACGAGTTCACTTTAGTTCTTGGATTCAAACTAGTTTTTAACAATCAAGAGGACTTAGGTACCTAAAAACAGTTTCCAATTTGTTTTGGGGTCAGTGGCTGCGCCACAGGGGTGGAGGGTGGGGGGGGGGCGGCTTGGCTAGACTCACCTGGGGCTTCCACACTTGTTCGGCAGACTCTAGCTGAATGGTGCCAACAACCGCACTTCCGGCACCTTTTGCCGTAAGCGGTGCACTGGCGGCGGCCATGTTCGTATCCACACGAACTGCACAGGTACACCTCGGTGGACGTGTTGCACCTGTTGCTAGCTGGCTCGCTTTTCAAGGGGGGTTGCACTGGTGTCATTTGATCTCGGCGACCCTTGATTCCGCCTTGTAGTGGATACAGAACACACACAAATAATAAGAAACACAGTAACACAATATCAGGCGGTGGTGTATGAACCGCCAAACTTGAACTCGAAAATATAACAGGACAACACAACCGTTACAGTGTTCGAGCCATGATATTTAACATCAATAGTTGGCTAGATCCCCAGTCATTGGTCCACTGGCGTGTCAATTAGAAGTTATTTTGAATAGGTCAGTTTGTATTGTAAAACAGGTTGTAGCGATTTGTAGCACAAGTATTTTTCAAGCATGCTGTCAGGTTGACAGGCTAGCAAAAGAATTTCGGCCCAGGCGCTCATAGGGGGCGGATGCTTTTATTGTTATTTTTCATTTGTATTGGAATTTCTGATCTTTTTATTTTCGTTTTATTTATTATTCATTTTAATTTAAACTATTAATATATCGAAAATTCGTGTGAAATTTGAGCGCAATCGAAAAATTATTTCTAATGAAAATAGAAACTTTGTGGGATTTTTCTTTTTTAAAACAATTTTTTTACTTATTATACCTACATGCTTGATCCTTTTGTAATAAGTTTTTCACAGAACCTTAATTTTATTAATTTATATATTCATGTGAAATTTGAGCGCAATCGAAAAATTATTTCTTATAAAAATCCCAATTTTTTTCTTTTTTTCTTTTTTTAAAATTACGATTAATTAAAAAAATTTAAAATTTAAGTTTATTTTTTATTAAATTAAATTAAATTTAAATTTAAAAAAAATTTGAACTTAGTAATAATTTTTTCACAGAACAACAGAAAATCCGCATAACACATGGCAGCTCAATGCACCAATACGCTCATCCAACAACGCGGCGGGACTTAAGCGTTTTCCTAGTTTAAACATACTGCATTCTTTTTTTTATTAGATTTCTAATAGAAATTGTGAAATATGGTGTAGCAAAAGCAACTGAAACAATAACTAAACACTTGGAGGATTTATTGATGGTTAGGTTTTGATTAGAAGTTGGCCCTTACTTAATGGTTACAGCATTATGTTAAGTGAGAATAAATGAGAGCAATATCAACGAAAAGTTCGAAAATTACTTTTGTTTGGGTAACAAATTGTACCAGGTTTGAAGGGTTTAAGGAGGGATTTTTTATAAAATAACTTTGCCATGAAAACAGTAGTGAATTCAGTTTAAATAAATAAATAAATACAATAATTTGTTTTAGAGTCTCCCCTCAGTTATAATAACTGATTTTCATGGGGACTTTAAATCAAAGCGACCAAGCCACCCCTGGCAGAGTCCCCCCCGACGCAATCGACGAGTTCACTTTAGTTCCTTGGATTCAAACTATTTTTTACAATTCAAGAGACTTAGGTACCTAAAACAGTTTCCAATTTTGTTTGTGGTCAGGGCTGCGCACAGGGGTGGAGGGTGGGGGGGGGGCGGCTTGGCTAGACTCACCTGGGGCTTCACACTTGTTTGCACACCTGAGCCAGGTTGGTGCCACAACACTGCACATCATCCGGCACTTTTGCCGTAAGCGGTGCACTGGCAGGAGGCCATGTTCTGTCCACAATCCTGGTACGGTACATCTCGGTGACGTGTTGCACTGTGTTTGCTAGCTGGCTCGCTTTTTCAAAGGAGGGTTGCACTGGTGTCTTTGCTCTCGGCGACGCCTTGATTCCGCCTGTAGTGATACAGAACACACACAAATAATAAGAACCACAGTAACACAATTCAGCGATGGCGGTGGGTATGAACCGCCAAACTTGAACTCGAAATATAATAGGACAACACAATAACCGTTTTACAGTGTTCAGCCAGTGATATTTAACGAATCAATAGTTGGCTAGATCCCCAGTCATTGTCCACTTGGCGTGTCAATTAGAAGTTATTTTGAATAGGGTCAGTTTGTAATTGGAAAAACAGTTGTAGCGATTTGTAGCACAAGTATTTTTCAAGCAGCTGTCAGGTTGACAGGCTGCAAAGAATTTCGGCCCAGGCGCCTCGTAGGGGGCGGATGCTTTTTTATTGTTTATTTTTTCATTTGTATTGGAATTTCTGATCTTTTTATTTTCGTTTTATTTTGTTATTCATTTTAAATTTAAATTATTAATTATCGAAAAGAACCATCAAATTAACGAACATCTAAATTAAAAAATGTCGTTTTATGTAAGGCGGTTGTTATTTTGTGAAGAAATAACTAAAACTTCCAACGGGAATTAAACCCGGGACCACTGTCTGTCCGGACAAGCTTGCTCTTAACCACTGAGCTAATGATGACGAGGGCGCTTCAACCGCGCAATACATGTTATGGCTATCATAGAATCCCTTATGGGTGTGATTGATGGTTATATGTTTTCTACAAAAGAATAGAATGTAGACAGCTAATTAAGTTTATATCTGTTTGTTGTTGGATGCCCTGGTTTCGTACAGCGGTGATGCACATCTTTAATTTCTACGGTTTAGAAGAACATCCCATTACATAAGTCTTAATCATTTGGAAGAAGATGGCCGTTATCTACTCTAGAAACATGGCGACCTAAATGACCATCTTACTACAAACAAGTACTCGAGGAGACTTTTTATTAAAGAACATGTCTACAAATTATCTGCAAGGCGCTCTTGAAGTGCCGCTAGTGTGTGTTGTGGGACGAAAACCTCCTGCGTCTCAAGATTGAGTGTTTAGATTATGACCAGGTCATGCTATATTACCTTTGTCTCTAACATTTGCCAGCTTGAACTTAGATCCTGTCCCAAATTATAAAATATTTTAATTGATATATTATATTCAAATCATTGCTAGAAGGTGATCTAAGGAGCATTTTTCGAACTGACTTTTTGGCAATCTGGTTCTCAAATTTGTCATTTTGGACTGTTTCGAAATCACAAAATTTCGTCCGTTTTAAATCTTACCGATGTCGACCTAAACGCTTAATGCACCTCTTAAAAACAGCCAAGTATAAGGGGCCTACCTATATTTAATTCAATATAACGAGAAACTTACCAAGCAAAACAGCGTGGGTCGGACTAGGCGCCTCACATTGTTTGAAGATTATCCTGTGCTGGCGGCGCTTGTCGGTGGCTCCAGGCTGGTGAGTGGAAATGGGGCCCTTGACTTAACGCGACCCTGGACGTGGTTCAGGGGGGGGGGTTCTCTGCAGTGAATGTGCAACCAAACACTACGATTAGTTACAACTAGTAGGGCTTACACAGAACAAAGGGTTCGCCGGCAATTACCGTGCAGGCTACAACAGTTGATAGTACAGTAAAGGCAACATCTAGGGTCTGCTGACTTGAGACTAGTTGTGGCAATGTATGCAGAAAGCAAATATAACACTCACAACCTCACGAGAGTATTCGTCTCCCATCCCCCCCCCCCCACCCTTCAAATTTAAGTTTTCTTACAGCCTGTCTAGTACTGCTTGTTTAAATCTGAGGTCTTACAATTACTACAACCGTCAGTAGTAATTACTTTTTGTGAGCACAAGTTGAAAGTTATTTTATTGTAAAACAATTTTTACAATAGACTACATTTTTTTATAGCCGACAGTGTGTGGTTAATGCGAATGCACGTGAAAGAGACTCCTCTTAATAACCCTCCAGTCTAGGACATGAGCCTATAAATTGTCCTATCCTACAACCATACCTAGCTAGACGTCATGAAAAAGGGGATGATTAACCCTGTGGGCGGGATACCCAACAAAATATAATTATTACATTATTTAGATAATAATAATATGTTTGGTAGTAGTGCTTGCATCATGCACGTCCTATGTTATAATTTTCGGATTTGGCGAGTTGTGTCGGATTTTGTGAATATTTGTACACTATGGTTTAACTATGATGTATGGTTATACATAATAAGTAATAGTGAATGGATTTGGAGCAGATAAATTGATGAATGAAAAAATCTACAAAAAACACTAGAAAGTATATAAAATGAATAATATGCTACCCTAAGAATGAGATTTACACAAAGTAAATTTTGTAAGCTCACAAATTGTGATTATAGGCCTATGGATTCTCATGACGGTATTTTGACGAAACACATTTAATTTGGGGGCGCGTGAATAGCGCCGAAAATGGCAATAATGTCACTCAATCGTGTGTATTGTACGAAACCACAATACGTAATGGGTACTGAGCTTCAAAGGTTTAAGAGCA
Source organism: Sweltsa coloradensis (assembly GCA_024449915.1). Classification (NCBI taxonomy): domain Eukaryota; kingdom Metazoa; phylum Arthropoda; class Insecta; order Plecoptera; family Chloroperlidae; genus Sweltsa; species Sweltsa coloradensis. The sequence continues at coordinate 7,634 of JAMZAV010011608.1, read as the reverse complement.
CTAACTTCCAAGTACAGTAAAACTAAACACACAATCCATGCCGAGTTGTATAGGTAGCCGAATCTCTGATGGATCCACGACATTGCTACGTCCAACCTAGGAGCAATGTTATCTAAAGTCTTACTAGGTTAGTTTTCCACAGGCCTTGCCTAAGCAAGCTAGTCGTGCTGTGTAAGAGACCGAACTTTCAATATTCTTACCTGCGATGGTTTTTATGTGTCCCTCCTCCTGACACTCGCCTGCTCGGTGTAGATTGGATCGACCTCGCACTCTTGTGCGTCCTTGGCCTGTCGATGTCTCTTTTCTTGTCCTTCTCAACTTTAGCGGCGTCTGGCCTGTCGATGTCCTTTTTTCCTTGTCCTTCTCCATTTTTGCGGCGTCTGGCCTGTCGAATGTCTCTTTCCTTGTCCTTCTCCTCATTTTTGCGGCGTTGCCTGTCGATGTTCCTCTTTCCTTGTCCTTCGCACTTTAGCGGCGTCGGCCTGTCCGATGTCTCTTTCTTGTTCTTCTCACTTTAGCGGCGTCTGTCTGTCGAATGTCTCTTTCCCTTGTCCTCTCAACTTTAGCGGCGTCTGGCCTGTCGATGTCATCTTCCTTTTCCCTACATCCACGAGAAACACTTTCCCTGTCGAATGTGGCGAGGGTGCTGGTTGCTATAGAAACACAAAATGAACATTGTTTTGTGAATATACCTAGCACCTAATTTTTTTTTTTTAATTTTGAGAAACTAGGGGCGCTTCAACCGTTTAGTCATATTGTTTGCGCCGCCTCTGAAATGAAAGTAAAATTAGAAGATTTAATGCGGTATGTTTGATGATTAGATTGTTTTCAAGTGTATAAATAACAAAAATAAATTGAAGATGACGAAAGTTATAAGCAAAATAAAGTTATGTATTTAAATGAAAATAAAGAAAGAAGAAATTGTTATGAAGTTACTTAAAGTTTGTTTAAATAGATTATTTTTGGATTGAGAAATTTGGAAAGTTTGTCGCCGTTATCATAAATAGAAGTTTTCTTCATATGATTGGGATAGATCAAATTGCATCGCAAGGCATCATATTTGGGTACGATTCTGCTAGCATATGATGTACGGTTTAAAGAACATCACATGTGCCACCATATGGAATAACCTTTTCTCTGGTTAAGAGATATCCTTTGTTAGGCGTGTGTGCCCTATACGAAGTCTAGACAATACCCCTCTTCTCTACGTGAGAGTCGAGACGTAGGTGGACGAATTTTGTTAGCCAATGTTGGGCATCACACTACGCAATTGTGTTATTTTGAAAAGACCATCCCAAGATGCTTGTCGAAATCCAACAATCTTTGCTGAATGCACTCTTTACCAATCTGGAACGGGAAACTAGATTGAAAATCAACGTCGCGACGCTGGGAAGGCTTCCTTAGCACCCTATCACGTTTCATTTCCCTCTATGCCCACGGTCCAGGTATCGCGCAAAATCTATTATATACCCTTAAAATGTTATTCTAAATATAATTGATGTCCCTTTGTAACCAATGCTGACTTGAATACATGAGTTTCTATAGCTTGAAGTGAACTTAAACTATCTGAACTGACAAAAAAGGTATTCTCCACAACGACAGCGTAGAATTTATTTAAGAGCTTCACGGTGGCGAATAACTCTGCAGTGAAAACTGAACACACGTTCGCTTAGCTGAACGTTCAGTTAAGGTGGAGCAATCAAAAGCACTTCCACCCTTGTTGTCAAATTTTGGAGACCATCTGTGAATACCAAAGTAACCTTTGATGTTCACATAGGAAAAAAAAAAAAAAAAAAAAAAAAAAAAAAAGAGCAAATCTCTCTAAAGTTAATTTTGAGTGAAATACATGTCATCAAGGTGCATCGCCTTAGTTTGATGGGTAACATGGGCCCAAGTAACACTCTGTTACTTATCCGAGTGAAAGGAAACTGATGGTTTTGTGCACAATAACAATTTAAATAATCTCTAGTGTCCTGTGGGCTCTCCAGCTTGGCCGTATTGACACTTTGAAAACTACATTGGACCTTCCTGTGGAACCAAAATGTTAACAAAAGTCGATCCACACACCCCGATAATTATTATTCAGGGTATTTATTATTGTAATCATTTAATGTTTGTAGCACGTCGTTACACAACACTTTCGTTGGCACTTACTGTCAATGGTTATTGAGTTCAGAAACATTGTCGTATAACACAATGGTTTTGCTTGCAAATGTATATTATGTAATAGTTATCAGCAACACGGTATACTCCACAAGTGCAATATGATAACACACAATAATTAAAAATATATATTTACATGATCATTCAATGAAATATATATTGCAAGCGTATGCCAAATAGCAGCAGGTGTCATTTAAAATAAAACAGTATAAAGGTACAGTCGCTTCCCCCCCCCTCCCCTAGCACACACACATAACAACCCTTCTTGTTGAAATTCAAATTTAGGCATAAGTCATTGATATAATTGTGAGAGAACGGTTGTATTTGTTGAAAGTTGCCTGTAGGACAGTATTATATAAACACATCAATTATTCATACGTAGTCCGCCCAAGTACTATTGATACGGTTACTATATGCATAAAGTGGCAACATATTCTGTGTCTTTATTAACTTTTGTCAGTTGATGTAAAAAAAACGTCATCACTATGCTCTTATACTTGTGGGTGAATACGTTCACTATCTCGCTCGCCGATTCTAAGCAATTCCTCGGTAACTTGACAATTCTCGTAACAAAAAATAAACTACAATTTGCTACAAACAACGAATTCTCGAAGGCATACTGTCCATTAATGTGACCATTTGTCTTATTAGACGAAGATGGTCCCACTCTTGAGGTTACAATAGAAGTAGAAAGTTGTAGTTTTCAAGTGCTGCTAATATGCATAACGTGTGCCGCCGTGTGAACTGCCGTGTGAACTGGCTTACTTTTCTAATGAGAAGACTCCATGATAATAATACTGTCCTTTGTAAAATGGCAGATGTGATACCCATCACTTTAAAATATTTAAAAAATCATCCGAAAGGTCGTATTATAACAAGCGGGGGCAGAAAGAGTGCGTCTTAAATGTTTATTCACGTTGAGGAACGACACCCAGGCAGGCTCGTAAGTGAACCTTCTTGTTTTGAGACTGCTTCAATGTGTGGCATTGGTGAACAGTCGGTGAGGAAAATCAAATCCGAGATGAGAACAACAAAGAAAGTCAAGACACCAAATAGGCCCTAGATCACGACCTCAAGCAAACAACAACAAGAATCGGACACCTATTCGTGACGGTTTTTCCAGCAATCAGAAGAAAAGTCCACAAATTTGTCAAAACAAATGAAATATCTGCGTCTTTTACGAAAATTTCTCTGACCGCAGTCAATGAGGATGAACGTTACCTAATACGTCTCGCCTCAACATTGTATAGAATAATAAAAAACTTGGCTTCTCTCCTTGAAAGGAACAGAGACTCTGCCCCTAATGCCCTAATACGAACGGAGGACATTGCTGTATGGAGGCGTCTGTATCTCCGCCTAATTAAGCAACACCGAAATGCATGCGCACAATTTCTTCACAACGAAACTGGTGTAACGCGGGCCACACCCAATACAACATGTGCAAGATACAACAATCACTTCGGTTAGACATGCACTTCTGACGGGACTTACGACAGGACTGAAAAGAACTGGTATTCGTCTGCCACCCTGATTGATTGATTGATTGATTCAGGTCTTTATTTCAAGGCGGGATTAGGGCTAGCAAAACCTTATCTAACAATTTAACAGGTATCGTTGGAACGGGCACAAAGACACAGATAGACTATGTGAGTTGTTATAAAGACCAAGCAAAGGAGTCTGAGAATGTAAGGGTCATCCCCAAGCATCAGGACTAGATGGGGACCATAGGCTGCTATAGCAGATTATTCCAGAATAGAGGGAAGTGTACGAAAGAGAAAGAGTAAGCAGAAAGGAACTCAAAGTATGGAATTAGGTCTCAGTACGTCACGTCAGTAAGAGAAGAGATATTCAACAGAGGATAGAAAGAGATTCCAAAGGGAGAGATTCCAAGGAGTGGAGAAAGATTGTGAGAGGTAAGGAGAGCAACTGGTGCAGGTAACGAGAAGACGTGTGAAGAACAAGTCGGTAAGAAAAAAAGATGGTAACAGTTGGTGGAACGACAAAGTAAAAGGAGAAAGTAAACTGAAAAATAGAACATGGAAGGGGTACATGAAAGCAGAACAGATGAAAATTCGGAGAGCTTACAAAAATACAAGAGGGAAGCACAGAACGGTTTTAAGAAGAATAAGGAGAAGATTGGGAAGGAGTTTGTTAAGAAACTGGAGAAAGATGCAGAAGGAAACAAGAAGATGTTGTTTGGTGTAGTGAAGAGTAAGAGGAAGGAAAGAGGGGGACAAAGATACCTAACGGACATGATCCAATGATGTTCTTCCTAGAGATATCATTGTACCATGCCTAACGGATGACTCGGAGAGACTACTCATTACAGATGCAGAGGAGATCAAGGAAACTTGGAAAGAGTATTTTAATCAATTGCTGAATGCGGGAGCAGAAGCAGAAGACAGAGGCATGTAGGTTTGGAGGGTGGATCGGAAGAAGCAGATGCGAAGGACCGACCTCCAAGAAGTAGAGATGTCATTATAAAGCATGACAGACATGGTGAAGACTGCAGGAGTTGACGAACTGGTGTGGGAAATGATCAAAGCTGGGGTTCAGATTTGTTATGGCATGGCTATCCGAGTGATCAGAGTGATATGGAGAGAAAAGAAGGTGCCAAGAGATTGGGAGAAAGGAGTGATTGTACGCAATACACAAGAAAGGAGATAGAAAGCAGTGTGCACTATAGAGGCATAATCTGCAATGCCATACATGAAAGATATAATGAAAGGATTATAGACAGAAGGATAGAGTAGAGGTGGACCATATACGAATTAAGAACAGATTTTGGGTTTCCAGATGGGGAATATCGAGTAAACCGATATCTAGATCGACGGCGGTCGTTCGCAACCGCATCCAAGAGCACGCGACTGCTATAGCGAGATAACTCGCCCCGTTTACTCCTACCACGATTTTGGGGTGTTTTTCAGCTTCTGCAACACGCCGTCCATAAAGATTTTACAAACTTGAAACTCGGTATATGACTGATCTTGGTTCCTATGACTACCAAAAAAAAAAAATCAGCCCGATCCGATACCCTTCTGTTTTAAAAAAGTGCGTAACAAATCAGACGAAAATCTTCCGGCTGGCTGGGTTGGTTGGAGGGGGTGGGGATTTTGACAGAGGGATTAAGAGCCTACGAGAAAACGGTACATCTTTGAACATGAAACTTGGACCACATTAGATGTAACCTCAGACTCACGTACTATCCCGCCGAGAGCCCACATATTCCACCCCCACACCACCACCCCCAAATCATCCCCTAAAATAAAATAATTCAATAGCTCTAACCCAAAATTGAATTTTTAATCAAAATTAGTTATTAAAATTGTTCTAATGTGTTTTAACACCAATCGGCCTATTCTCCATTTTATAAAACACATTTGTCAAACCCATCCCTAACATTTTATTTATTTAATCTTGGATTTTCCAGCTCCACCACGAAGGCACGCTAATGAGTTTATCATCATGAAATTTGAATGATGGTCAATAAATAATGATGAACAAATAATCCGCCCGAGAGGCAAGCGATATTCCACCCTCCAACAACCTCCCTAAAATTGGCAATAATTTCATAGGCTATACTCTAAATTGATGTTTTGTTCAAATTAGTTATTTAAATTTGTTTTTTAATGTGTTTTTAACCCAATCGGCCTATTCCTTCTCATTTCCTAAACCACATTTTTTCAACCCCCATCCCTTATAGTTTATATTATTTTTACCTTGATTTCCAGCATTCACCATGAAGGCACCGAATGAGTTATCAGCATGAAATTTGGCTTGATGGTAGGCTACATAATAATATGAAACATAATAATCCGCCAGGAGGCAAGCAATATTTCACCCCCACTGTTCCCTAGCACCCTTAACTTTCGGAAAAACGTTAGGTCGTAATTTAAACAATTTTAATATTTTAATTGCTCATTCAAATAATGCGTCAATGTGTTATAGTCCGGTCAACAAATCATTGACACAAAAACCCAAGACGACATTAACCATAGGAAATTTAATAAAAACATTGTATATTGCCAACTACAGATAGTAAAAAAAAGATGGTATCTTTTGTTTCTAGACTATCTGTTTTAAAGGCACTGTATCCACTTTTACACGTATTTCACATATTTCAAGCCTTGATATGAAACAAACTTCAAAAAGATGTGATATCCCCCCCAAATACAAAAATTTGTAAAAAAAAAAACGGCAGCCAAGCTCTCCTTCCAAAGTCTTCGGCTGTGAATGCTGTGAGATATAGAAGTTAAGCCAAGCATTTCATTCTTTCTCCCTAGTTTCGCATTGAAAAGAAATAAGATCATTTTGCCTGTTGACGAGCGCCAAGCCAACTATTTTCGTGGTAAAAAAATAAAAAATATAAATTCAAAATCATAAAAAAAATTACTTGGCCATTGAATTTGGTACGAGGACTCTAAAAAGTCAATGGCCAAGTAATTGACGACTGGTGATGGGCGGAGCGCTAAGTCACGTGACGAGAAGGTGGGATAAATCCTCATTTCGCAAGTTGACGCCTGCTGAACGGCGCAACACTTATCACGCTCTAACTTTGTTTCCATTCGACATTTGGACAAAACCTTTAGAATAGTATGTAGCAAACATATCATTTCTTCTCATAGTGATTATCTCGAATTTTTAGACACATCCGTAAATTTGGTATATCGATGTACGTATCATACATGAAAAAAATATCAAAGATTATAACTTTTCTCATCTTCAATTGACAAAAAACTACTGTTCGGATTTCGACATGATATCTTTTTAAATATGCATCAGACTATTTAACAAAGAAATAATCAACTTTCTAGATAGAAATGCCTGAACGAAAATTTACAGCATAGAGTAATATGCAGAGTGTAGTTTTTCACGGCTCACCCGCACGTCAAAAGTGCGTATTTTTTATGAAAAAAACACACCTTGCATGTAAGTCTATGCTGTGAATTTTCGTTCAGTGCACTTTCTATCTAGAAAGTTAATTTATTTCTTGTCATAAGAGTCAGATGCATACTTTGAATGTGGTCTTGTTGAAATCCGATTGAAAGTTATTTGTCAAATAGAAGTTGACAAAACTTATAATTTTTAATATTTTTTCCATGTATAAAACGCACATCGATATAACAAGTTTACGGCAGTGTCTAAAAATTCGAGATCATCACTTTTAAAAGGAATTATATGTTTACTACGTATTATTCCAAAGGTGTTTTCCAAATTATGAATAGAATAAAAGTTAGAGCGTGATAAGTGTTGCGCCGTTCAGCAGGCGTCATCTTGCTGAATGAGGATCTATCCCACATCATTCCGCCACATTGCTTCGTGACGTCAGGGGGCGGGTAAATCACTAGTCGTCAATTGTTTTATGATTTTGAGTTAAAAATGTTTACTTTTTTACCACGAAAATGGTTGGCTTGGCGCTCGTCAACAGGCGAAATGATCTTATTTTTTCAATGCAAAACTAGGAGAAGATG
>JAMZAV010011607.1:0-18834 GCA_024449915.1 Sweltsa coloradensis | reverse complement strand
TCATCAGATCCATGGCAAGAACTCCAGGTCCACTCGAACTGAGAAGTTCTAGATCCCATGGCAAAAACTCAGTCCACAAAAATCACAAAATGGCTGCACGGGAAAAACGCCCCTTTCTGTGTAGTTCTAGACATCACTTCAATGTAGGCCTTAGCTTCCAGCTCCCTACATCAACCCTGTTGATAATTCAAAAGAACACCAAGCTAAAAACGGTTCTTAACTAATATCAAGTCATAGAAATGCTAGGCCCAAACTAACAAAAGTCAGCTTACCAGTCACTGGGTAAAAATACACATCTTGAAGTTCATGCTTGAAGCAGAAAAAGCTAGAAGTCACTAGGAAAGACGTCTGGTCTACTCGGAGATTCAACAGGAATGGACGAATAAAATGTCCTCCTCTTTCACGTTCCGATGAACCTCGTTGCAACCGAGAAACATCTCAGCCGACGCGAGAGAATAACGTCGGTGTCATTCCGAAAAAAAACAGCTGTCCACAAACTCGCGAATCGGCCACGAGCAGTCGAACTTAAATTGAAGTAGCAGGTCGAAAGTCGAACGTCAACCGGAGTCGAAAAATCGCCGTGTAAGAACAGGTGTGCCAACTTCGTAACGTGAAATAAACGCGCGCGGTTCAAACATGGGTGGAACAGCAATCGCACACAACTAGCACAGTGGGGTGGCGAGGAACGGCAAACAAAATAAATCTGACAGGAGTTAGATTAGTGTACCAACCTATAACAATTTGGTTGATTAAATATGCTGTCACATATTTATAAAACCAGATCGTTATAATATATATGTTAAGTTTTAAATTTTCGCGGACATAAGTAATGTAATTATTCACCATTTTTTCTGGGTTTTGTCACACGATAAAACGAGTAGGTAGTCTCAACTTACCCCACCTCGCCCGACGTTTCGAGAGAATAACATCTCCCATTAACCAGGGTCACCACCATGACGCGTTGTTCCCCGTTCGGCAATCCCTGTACGACTGACTGGTGTCACGTCTCTGCATATGTTGCGCGCGCATCCGCGTGTTGTCATCCTCCCAGTGGCGGGAATCGAAGCCTGACGCGTTTGAGCCCTAGTCATGCTTCTTGTCATAGGGCCTCGAATCTCGCTGGGCATGTTGTCCTCACATGTCTTCTTTTCAATTACGTTTTTTTCACAATTGTTCTTAAATACTGCTATTTTATTTCCTGAGCCGTCTTGATGCACGGGGGGAGGTTTGAAGTTGGAGTTATGTTTATGTAGCACTGGTAGCCATGTGGCTGGTAGCCGTTGACCGTCATCCCGTTTGTTTAAATTATGTGGTCTTTTTTCTATTTCAATAGCTTCTCTTACTATTCTAAGTGGGTAGTTTTGTATTGTGGCCAAAGTTCTAGAACCCTCGAAATCAATTTTGTGCCCGGTTAATGGGAGATGTTATTCTCTCGAAACGTCGGGTGAGGTGGGGTAAGTTGAGACTACCTACTCGTTTTATCGTGTGACAAAACCCAGAAAAAATGGTGAATAATTACATATATATATATATATATATATATATATAAATATGTTTTTACGCCACCTGAAGCTCCACCTACCAAACGCCTGTTAAGGTCATCGCAAAGATCTTAAATGTAATGCTGAGCAGTTGCAGTGACTTGTTTTGTCTTTTATATTATTTGTTATTGTCTTGTTTGTTTACTCAATGTTTTTTAATTTGTATGTCGTTACCTTGAGAATGAGCAGGGAGAACTGTTCGAAACGTTGGTATTAAAACTTATTTAACTCGGAAACTCGAAAGAATTTCATTATGTCATATATAAATATATATATATATATATGTTTTGTCTTAAGCTTTCGTGATCCATGGTTAATGTTTTAAGTATCTTTACGGTAAATAATCACGCACAGTATTATAGAAAATTAACTTTTAATCCCAACGTTTCAGAAAAACTATGTTTCCATTTTCAAGGGAAGGGTAAAACAAAAATTTAATAAAACAACAACAGCATTATAAAAATAAACAAATAGAAACAAAAAACACACTACCTTGCAAACATAGAAAATTACAAAGATTGCAGTGAACCTAAAATCAAATGCAAATGCAACCAAGTGATTTGATTTTAGGTTCACTGCAATTGGATCTTTGTAATTTTCTATGTTTGCAAGGTAGTGTGTTTTTTGTTTCTATTTGTTTATCTATATAGGCCCTAACTATACTCTGCTAACTCTAGGACTGGCGGCGGAAACCGAGTTTTGCCACGCGAGACGTTTTCGCCGCCGAGGAGCGGGATAAACAAACACATTTTGGACGCTCCTCCACGAGAAAGGATCGAATTTTCCGAAAAAAAATACCCGCGACCCGAAAAAAAATTGCTTCAGGGTAAAAAAGTCGAAAATCACGAAAAACACCGTTTTTGTGCATTTTTGTACTCACGGTTGCCGCGCCCAAAGTATGCTTTGCGCCCAAACGTCGACGGTACCGACGTGTTCGAAATAACTACTGGTACAAGTACCGTGAAGGGTTCCGGACCAACTCCCATACTTTGGCCGGGACGACGAAAAACATTTCAAATTTTGAAGCAAGAAAATTTTAGAAAAAACGGATATATTACTTGGAGCATTCCCAAAAAGTCGTTTGTTGTTTGAACGTGTACACAATAGAATAAACCTCCGGTCAATTGGAGCACATTTTTGAAAAAAAAATTCATTCTCTTTTTATGGGACATTGTTTGGATTTTCCGGTTCCAAATTTTTGGAAATTTTTGGGTTTACGGTAGAGCCCCAAAGTTTGCCAATTACAAAAGCCAATGAATTGGGTAACAAGTTTTAAAAAAAATTGTCCCCACTTTCTTTTTCAAAATGCGCGAAAAAAAATCCCAAAGTTGGACAATTTTGAAAATTTTACAGTGTAATTTAAAAAATTAAAAAATCGCCTTCCCTTGGTTTGATTTCCGCTAACCAAGGCACATTAATGTAGAGGAATGATGAAGGTATTTTAATAAAATTAGTTTGAGAACCTTGGTTCGAACCCCGGATCAGTAGATGCCTTCGAATACGATTCTGGACACTTTTTTACTGTTTGATTTTTCCTTTAAAATCGTAAAAAGTATGGTACACATTTTTTCTAAAATTAACGGATGGTTATCCGACCTAGATTGGACCTTTGCGATAATCGTGATACCAAACATGACCCATTTTGTAGCATTTGTATACACGTTATGGACCGACCAAAATAGTCGTGCGTGTCCGTTTTGGCTTCAAAAAATCATATTTTTGTTTTCTCACGGTTGCCGCGCCCAAAGTGTTTGTTGGTGCAAGGGGGACAATCCCAAAGTTTTTTGTTCATTTTTGCAACACTTTTAAGTTAGGCAAAACACTGATACAAGACGTATCGATGGTGGCATTGAAAGGTTCCATTTCCATTCTTAGGAATCACCTTTATGGCCTAAACATGTAATTTTTAATTGTATTATTATGACTAATTTCTTGAATTTGTATTTAAATTTTAAACCTTTTTTAATTGTTATTAATCAATGAATGTTATTTTTATTCTGTGTCCTTGTGGCAATTGTATTTGTACAACAGAGTTTTGTTTTGTTAAAAAAATAAAAGTTATCTCTCTTGCATCCGAACACCGACGACACCGGCGCGTTCGAAATCTTTCAGGGTACAGGCACCGTCAAGGGTTTTAGGACCGTTCCATTACTTTGGCCGGGGCAATGATGAACATTTTGAAATGCGCGTAATTTCGAAAAAAGTTAAATTTGCTGTTTAAATAAAAAATGTTTAAAAAATCCTGAATTTTCAAATTCACTTACGGCGTGTGTGAAGTGCCCGTGCGGAGTTAACGCGGGGGGTCCAGACGGCAAAAATGTGTACCGTTTTCTTTTTTTCGGACATTGTTTGGATTTTCCATTTTCCATTTTTTTGAAATTTTGAGATGCGCGGTAGAGCCCCGAGGTTTGACAATTCCGAAAGCCAATGAAATAGCAAACGGGTTAAAACCAAAATTGCCCCGATATTTCTTTCCGATTGCGAGGGAAAAAATTGCAAAGTTGGAAATTTTTTAACATTTTGCAGTGCAACTTTAAAAGTTTAAAATTTTGGTTTTCCTCGGTTCGATTTGGAACGACAAAGGCTCGTTAATGTAGCGGAAGAATAAAGGAATGTAAATAAAATTGGTTTGAGAACCTGTGTTTGAACCCGGGTTAGGTGGAAGCCTTCGAGTTCGGTCCGGGACACTTTTTGATAGTTAAATTTTGCATTCAAGGTCACAAAAAGCACGGTAAATATTTTTTGTAAATTTCAAGAATTGTAAAAACCACTGTATCCGATCTTTACGGAAATTGTCATACCAAACATCACGTATTTGGCTACGTTTGAAGGGTAGACAGCGAGGGGAGACAAGATTGCAATGCGTGTCCGGTTTTGCATAGAAAAATCAACATTCTTTTACACATGCTTTTTTTGAATGACCTAAAACGGGCCCTATTTCGACTTTTATGTCCCTACCATGTTGGTCTCATTAATTTCTAACAAGATCAAACTTTCTAAAAAAAATTACTTTGACTCCTATTTCGAATGTCCTGAGCGCCAAAACGGCACTCAAACGTGGTTTGTAAAACCAAGGCCGATAAAAAAAACGTCATTTTTCGTATGCATGCAAATGAAAAACGTCATTTAACGGATATGCCTTCAACGATTCGATTTCCTTTGTTGACTTATAAAATACGTCTAAGGTTTGGCGATTACGCCCAACAACATCTCAACCATTCGTTTCCAGATCCTGGGCGCAAAAAACGCACATTAAAATTTTGAATACTCTCGTCAGTGAATTTTTTACGCTAATTTATACTGATCACAACATATTAATAAAGTGCGTTCGTAAGCTTGAAGAGGCTCCCTACAGTAGATACAAACACTTAGGCCTACATTATAAGAAATCTATTTTTAGCTATGAAGTGATGTAATAAGTCAGGCATTGAGTCTGGTTGAAGTTGGGGGGCTCTGATTGGGAAACTATTTTTTAAATCCAGTAACGAATGTCCATATAAAACTCCAGCATATGCACATGCACATCGATAACATCATGACATAGAAGCGTTTAGACAGCCTTAGTGCAATCGAGACAGCATAGACTTCCACCAATAGTGGGGTTTAGCCCGCCTAGGTGCAACCAAAGTATCGAGACGACAATAGAAATAAATGTTTCATACTAGCGACTTCCTTTACGGTTGGGCAGTGGCGGGCTTTGGGGGGGGGGGGGGGGGGGCAAGTCAAGTCAACGAACACGACGAGGGAATCGAGAGGACAAAGTGGCGAGGAGTGATGGGGGGGGGGGGGAAGTCGAGTTTTATAAAGAATAACCTTAATTATTCAGTGAAATTTATTAACTTTTTCCAGTACGAATCCGAATTTCGTGGACTGTTTTGTGTTTTGACTAGATGCCTCTGACACTGTTTTTTGTGTGTGTGGTGGGGGGGGGGGGGGGGTGTTTTGGAAATATAAATTAAGACATTTCATTGATATCTTCAAGCAATTTAATTTTTGAGGCGATTCCAATGGCGCCAGTGGGCTGCATCAGAGGTTACGGCCCTAACACTAATTTAGTTTCGTTTCTTTTTAAGTGGTTGGTCATTTTTGGAAAATCCAATAAAACATTGATTCTTTTATAGCTTGGGCAATTTTCGTCCGATCGGGTTCATCTCGGGCTCTATAGAATTTCATTGGTCAAGCAAAGCAGTGGTTTATTAGAGGGGTAATTTTTAAAGTCAAAACAGTGCTCAGGGCATTCCGTCACCCTTTTTGGGGCATTTTCAAAATTTTTAATTTTAATTTTTCCTTCCGATTACGTCAGGGGGCCGCATTCCCCGAAACACCTTCATTTCAACGTTGCCAAAAACTTTTTTGAATGTCTCAAAATAGTAGTTGGTCATTTTGTGGATAAACGTTTTCTTTTGTATTATATCTTCCACAATTACAGTACGATCAGGTACATCTCGAGCTCTACGGTACCGGACGGACGAGGGGCATATTTTGATAACCCGGACAAGTGTCACGGAAAAAACTTTTGTCCAGGATTAATGAAAAATGTGCAGTATGTCTGGTCCTGTCCATCTTGGGTTTTGCGGATCTGCGCGGACGAGGCGAAGATTTAGACTTACCGTAAAATATTTTGTCTCGGAATTGTCCCAGGAAAACATTTCTCCCACATTTTACACAAAAGGCGTAAAAATTATCAATTTCGAAAATCATTTTGCACCGTACTTAGAGGCGGCGGACAGCGTCCGGCGGCGTACTGAAAGTGTCCCGGAAAACAAATTTGTCACAGGTCTTCGGAATAAACGACAAACGTCACCCGAAAACTATCGTATCGCGGCCGTACGTGGACCGATTCGCGATTTTGTCGCGTCAACGGTTTTCCAACTACGAGTTTTTTTGATTTTTTTATAATGCTGTTGTTGTTTTATTGAATTTTTATTTTACCCTTCCTTGAAAATGCAAACATAGTTTTTCTGAAACGTTGGATTAAAAGTTTTTTTGTATAATACTGTGCGTGATTATTTACCGTAAAGATACTTAAAACATATATATATATATATATATATATATATAAATTAATGAACTAGGTTTTTCGGTTATAATGCCACGTTTATTCACATTAGGCCAACGTTTCGATTTTTGGCCTAATGTGAATAAACGTTGGCATTATAACGAAAAACCTAGTTCATTAATTCATATCGGCCACGAAAATATCCAAAAACTTATATATATATATATTTATATTTTCGCAGACTTTCACGGATTGAATATGCAGACATTGTATTTTCGGGTAGTCCGTGTGGTTTTATTATTAGTTCCAACGTTTCGGGCAGTTCTCCCTGCCCAGTGTTGGGGAAAGAACTTTTAAAAAGAACGCGTTCTCGTGAACGCGTTCTTTTTTTGTGAACTTTTCAGTGAACTTACTCTTTTTTAAAATGAATGAACTTAAACTTTTAAAAGTTCTTTCCGATAACGAACTTTTCAGTTGTAGAAAGTTCATTTAAAAGTTCTTTCCGTGTTTCGAGCAGCCGTCGACTCGCCGCCGTCGACGCTTAAAAACAATAACAAATCGTATCGTTGTTCCATCGTAGGCCTACGTTGACGCACGTTCAGCTGTTTTTGACAAGGTCACGCACGATTCACGAAGTTTAAACGATGCACACATAATTTTACAAGCTGATCGACGAGAATCTAGTACAAATCATCAACACGATCAAAGACAGCTCCACACTGTCGTAAGACTCAAACTCGCGAGTAGTTTGGTACTTGAACACCCTTAATGTTTTCCCTCGTGTTTTTCTTCATTTTATGCCAGCCTTTAATAAAATAGTGATTTTTTTTTACAAAAAGAACTTAGTTCATATTTTAGACGAACTTGAACTTTTCAAAATTTAAGGTTTTAAAAGAACTTGAACTTTTTAAAAGTTCATTATTTGAGCTGTGAACTGAACTTTTTAAAAGTTAATTTAAAAAAGAACTGACCCAACACTGTCCCTGCCCATCTTCAAGGAAATTTAAAACATAAAACAATATCAAAAACAAACAAAACCTTACTTCATAACATACACTGCAACTGGATACATAGACAAAACTAAATAGCTTAGAAACATAGATACTAATGACAACATATTATAAACATCCAGATATTTTAAAAAACTGTGAAGACATCACCCTATTACTTTTTTAGATGACCTCAGCGTACGAGTAGATGGCTCAAGGGGTTCTTGTTGAGTTTAATTTATGTAAGGCCTTAGCCTGCTCTATATAACCTTGCTCAATATTCATACGCCTACCATATTAATTAATTAATACTCTTTATATTAATTTATTAATTTATGATACTATTATTATTACCTATTTATAATAATATTAATATTTTATTTTTTTAACTAATTGATTAATACTCTGTTACATTTACCTAATCATAAGGATATTTCTATATTGTATATATACATATATTTATCAACTCATCTTAAGTACTTAGCATTAGCTTAGTTTTTAGTACCAAAACATGACGATGCCTATATTTGTATCTTGTACGAATCGACTGGCAAATAAAACTTTACTTTACTTTACTTTTCTTCCTCTTGTCAACTCTTGTTGTCGAGGTGACGGCCTAAAACATGGGAAAAACATGCAAACATGTCATGTGGCTGGATCTTTAGCATCGTCCCGTGTGGCCCTTTAAAGCATATTGGAAACTTTTCGAGTTGTGCTCGGAAGAATGCCCAGTTTTCGTAAGTCATCAGCAGATTTAAAGAGTTTCATACCCAGACAATTTTCATTCGACAAAAACGATGAAAAAAAATAAATCGGTTAGCCGGAACGATTTTGCATAGAAATTTTTCGATGTGCTCAAGAAGTGGCAGTCTAAGTCAGAGATTTAAAGGTCTCAGAAAAATTTACGCAATGGAGTATCGTTTAGCGGAATCGTGTTAACAAACACACAAAAAACAAACAGATGCAGAAAAGAAAAACGAAAAAAATCGTAAAATTGCGATTTCATCAGAAATAATTTTCGATCGATTTTTGAACTGTACAGTCTAAGGTCAGAGATTTCAAACGTCTCCAGAAAATTTCTGCAATAGAAGTATTGGTTTAGCCGAAATCTTTGTTAACAAACACACAAAAATACAAACAGAAACAAAAAAGAAAAACAAACAAAATCATAAAATTGCAATTTTCATGAGAAATAATTTTTCGTTCGATTTTTCGAACCGTGCAGTTCTAAGTTCAGAGATTTCAAACGTCTCCAGAAAATTTCATCTCAATTGGAGTATCTGTTTAGCCGGAATCGTGTTAACAAACACAAAAATACAAAAAAAAAGTCCGGATTTTTTTCTCCAGTGTAGTAGAATGGAATCTTCGCTACGCTCATCCAATAACATAATATAACGCCCTTCACACGGTGCATTTCATTTTGTTATAATTCTATGATCGTTGGTATGCTGATGCACATTGCTAGTGATACTGATTTTATATACTGATACTGAACGTTTTACCGATTTCCGATTCAGCCGGTAACACGGGCTATCGGTTAACTGGTTTAAACCGACAATTGGTATACCTAACCTGTTAACACCGAAACCCGACATGCTAGAATAACCGGTCATACCAAAAATCGGTACACCGGTTCATACCAAAACTCAATTTACCGGTTTGTACCGAAAACTGGTATGAAACAAATAAACCGGTTAACACCAAAAACCGGTATGAAACTGGTTCACTGTGAACCGATATACCTGTTAAACCCTTTTAATACCGAAAACCGGTATATCGGTTATTTAGCAACTTGTATACCGGTTTGTAGGAACATACAAAATAACCGGTATACCGAATTACCGAAAAGGCCTAGCCTTTGTGATATTTCATTGACCTTGGCAAAAGTAGAGCCACGGATCGCCGGGCGATGACATCAAGACACTGACTCACTGTTATCTTGCTTGGCCTTCATGAGGGGGTTGGGGGGGGAGGGGGAGGAGTGAGGACGGACAGTTTTGGGGAGAAACTTTTGTGGAAACGCGTTCGTTTTCTTAAATCAGGAACTTGTAAGGTCAAAGTTACTATTTTGTGGGAACTTGGAACGAATTGAACTTTCCTTTATAAGTTCCTCGTCGTAATCCCGTTGAATTCCAGTATACATGATATCGTAAACTGCAGTCCAGTATGAAAAGTATCCTGTGACATCTCGTGTTTTCAAAAATAGAGCCACCCCTGTCAGATGACCTGGGACTCACTTTAATAAATAAAAGTACTCATGATAAATTAACTCATATTGCCTAACATTTATTATTATTTAATTTAGTGATGGTATAAGGAACGTAAAAGGAACTAAGTTCCTTTTGACGAACGAGGAATGTCTCAGTTCCTTTGTTTTGAAAAGGAATGGGAAAACGTCTCAGTTAGCCTACTTAGGCAGAAGAAAACAAATTTTTAAAGTTCTTTTTATGGGAAACGTGTCCAAGACTGAGGACGGAAGCACTTGTTTTGTTGTTTAATCTATGACAGCATTTTCATTCAAATCGGGGAGCAATCGCGAGAGAGAAAAGAAAAATATAAGGTAAGACCCACACTCAAACATAAGAACATAATGTTAATATATGCGTTTAGTATTTTTGTAGAAAACAGTAAATTTGTTCATGCATTTAAAACGTGTAGGGGGAACATGCTTTTACCTTGGACCACTTTTACATTTATATGGTTTCTGGAGAAATGAGATGATGATTTTGGTTTATTTTTTTGTATTTGCTAGAACATGCCTTGTACAAACTTTGTTGATTTTATTGTATAGGGCACATTACAATTATTGCTATAAATTAACCATTTTAATAATTAGTGCTAAGTGGTCCAAGGTACTGCATAGCGATGTACCTTGGGCCATGTAATTCGTACCTTGGACCATGTAATTTATCCCTTGAATTATGTACAAAAATTACATAGAAAATTGAAGGATAGGCCTATAGGCCTACTAATGTTTTCTTTCTTGTGAGTACTTCATATTTAAAGAGTGGGAGTGTTTAATAGTTATATTTCTATTGACTAAAAAATATTATTAAGGCCAGCATTTTGAATTATAGAATAAAAAAAGAAAATTCGGTACTGGGACCCCCGAAAAGGAAAGTACCTAGGTTAGGGGGTTGGGGGGAAGCATGAAGTGCTTTTGCCGTAGTCAGCTATCCCCCCCCCTACCCTAAAAAGTGGATAGTAGGTTAGTGTGTTGGGGGGGGGGGGTGGAGAAAAAGTGCGAGGGGGGGGGCCTAGCGACAACGGCAACGATTTTATGCTTCCCCCACGGACTTTGCCCCCCCCAACTCACTAATTCACCCTTACCTTACTTCGTGGCATTATCTAAAGAAACAAAACAATTGGCTACCATGGTAAAGGAAATCCCCATGTTAATGTACCTTGGTCATGGTCAGGTACATTACTAAAAGGTGACCCAAGGTACAACCCAGCACGTAACTTTTTGATTTCCTTCCAATTTATTTTGGAGGTTAAGTTGCACTGTTTATGAAATTGGTATTATTTATACATCAAAACATGGTTCTCAAGACTTAATAAAGTTTTAGCAGTAAAATATCATTCAAAGGCTTTAAAAAGCAAAATAGTAACATGCAAAATATTTACTTTGAATGGTGAAAACACAAATTATTTTTTTAATGATGCTAGGTTTTCTACCACCATCCCAGTTTGGTAGTCTGACACCTAGTGGTATATTGCAACTAGAAATTTTAGCTATTTTTTAAGACTAGGAAACGCTTAAGTCCGCCGCGTTGTGGATTTGAGCGTAATTGGTGAATTGAGCTGCCATGTGTTTTGCGGATTTTCTGTTTTTCTGTGAAAAAATCAGAACTTTTTAAATTTTTTTTAAATTAAATCAAATTAATAAAAAATATTATTTTTTTTTTAATTAACGTAATTTTAAAAAAGGAAAAAATCGTAATATTGAAATTTTCATAAGAAATAATTATTCGATTACGCACAAATTTACACGAATATAATAAAAATTTTAAAATTAAGGTTCTGTGAAAAAAAATCATAATAATCGGATAAAGCATGTAGGTGTTATAAGCAGAAGAAATTAAAAATCGTAAAATTGCGATTTTCATGAGAAATAATTATTTGATTACGCTCAATTTCACACGAATATATCAATTCATAAATTAAGGTTCTTGAAAAAATCATTTCAATCGGATAACGATGTAGGAGTTATAAGTCGAAGAAAATTTTTAAAAAATCGAAAAAAAATCGTAAAATTGCGATTTTCATGAGAAATAATTTTTCGATTGCGCTCAAAACGTGGCAGTTCTTAGTTCAGAGATTTCGAAGGCCTCCATAAAATTTCATCGCAATCGGAAGTATTGTTTAGCCGGAATCGTGTTAAAGACAGACAAAAATACAGAAAGAAAAAAAAAAAAAAAAAAAAAAAAAAAAAAAAAACATTCCGGATTTTTTTCTCAGTGTTGAGTGAAATGGAAATCTTCGCTTTGCTCGCTACGATCGCTTACGCTCATCCAACAAGATAGCCCGGATATCTTGAAAAGGTCCAAGGTACAACTATGTCCAAGGTACAGCATTCCCCTACACTGTCCTATCCCTACAATGCATGCACTACTTCGGTTGAGACCTACGTTGAGGTACATTTATTTTATAATGGATTGGAGTGGTTTAGGTGTTCAGGAAATGGTTTGAAATTAAATCAAAGTGAACGGAATGTCTGACTGTCTGTTCTCAATTATGAAGAAGACCTTTTCAGAAGAAACTTTCTGCCAGGATTGCTATTGGCGGGATTTGAAACCTTTGACCTACCGAATCAGAGATTCACGGGTTATGCATGAGCCACCACTTGGCACTGTCAGGGGACATTATTCACATTCCTATTAGGCCTATGTGAATTGTGGAGAGGAAACAAAGTAAGGTATCTTTTTGAACTGGAATTAATTGATTTACTCCCAGAATTCCAAACCCAGAACCGATTATAAAACCCACCTCGAAGGCCTGGGTGTTCAATCCCCAGACCTTTAATTAAAATGTCGTTAACATAATACTATTACATTATGTATTTTTAACCCTACAGTTATAAACTACGATTAAAACTAAAAACTGTTACTGTTACTGTCTTCAACAGAAGTTATTTTAAGTGTATTTATTCATATTTATAATATACTAGAGAAAAGAATATTTAATTTAAAATGTTTTGTTACTCGTATAATAAAAGCAATGCGCACACACTGAGCACTTGCTGAAAATAGTATTGTTTCTTCTCTTTGTGTTTCATAACAACCAGCTTACTCACGACAGGTGTAAGGGGCTTACCGTTCGACAGTAGTCTATTAAAACTGTTTCAGCCGTCATATTACGCTCTTGATCACCACCCACTGGACTAGCATAAAATAATTGTTTTGGATTGTACATTCGCATCAGCTTGAACACGCGGGGCAGTGTAGCTGTCGGCCGGCTGTTCTCTTCTGCAGCGTGAGGAAATACGAGACACTGTCGGCTTCCAAGCCCTAAGCCGTTGCCTAGCAACCCTGCTTGGCGACTCCTCCCATACGTCGGTCGAGAAGATATCCACTTTCCCATCCAAAGTCGGCCGAGAGGTTATCGCCCACCAAAAACACTCTAACAATTAATGTGTGTAACGTATTTTGTTTTCTTTTTCAGATGACAACTGGCAAAGCAGTACAGATGACTTTCTTGATTCAATATTTAAATTTGATGATGGTATTAATCCATTTCAAATGTTGGATGATGCCAAGTCATTTTCGGTATCTGAGGCTGTAGACATCTCTCTTACAACTAGCAGCGGCTCTGAGAGTGGATTGTCAAGTGACCAGCAGTTATCACCAATGCTGCAAGATGAAGATGATGAAGAAACTGATGATTACATAATTACTAGTTCAGGAAGTGAAGGCTCACCAAATCCAAATTTCTATTCCAATTTAGATAGCCCTAAAAATGAAGAAGAAGTTGAAATTGATTCATCTGTCTTTGACATTTTAGATACTCAAAACTTTGGAGATATTATTATTGAAGATGACAAAAATATAATTGACAAAGGTAAGTTTTCCATCTTGTTCAATACGTATCAGTAGCCTACCTGGGCCTAATGTGTAAGATAGGCACTACTTAAGCGTCAGTGGCGTAACTAGTGATGGCAATTTTCATGAAATTTTTCAAGTAAAAAAAAAAATCCAAGTGTACGTCTCTCACTTTTAATATCATATTCACAGTTTCCCCTACCTATGTTCAAAAATTTTAAATCTGTAGGCATTTGTTTACATGTGAATATTTAGGCAGTGACCGTATGAGTAAAACTTACGGAAGACCAAAGCCCGAAACAAAATCCTACAACCGCAAAAAAAAAAAAAAAAAAAACTGCTCTCTGTCTTAACTCACTCACGATAACTTACAGACAAGGTAGAAAAAAAAACAACACGAACAGTCAAACAACAGATTCAGTGGTGACACAAAAGACAAGCTCAGCGACGCCGCTCGAAACCATGCACTCGGGTGCCCTGGTTCCGAACCTTACCCTGGCGCTGAGAGGTGGTATGCTGCCTCCAGGCAGTGATGCCAGGCCGGCGCTCCGCTCCCGGTTCCCGCGTGCTTAGTTGCTAGCCTTAGTTATTAAGTTAAGTGTACAATCATGCATTGGGTGACTTAAATATGAGATGACGTGAAGAGTCTGCATGCTATGTAAGGAACAAAACGATGGGATGCTTGAATTTACTGACTCGACTCTCTAGGTAATGTTAATGCAAATTCAACGTTGTATTTTTAAAGTGATAAACAAACATGATACATGACATGGCAATTTAGTAAAAAAAAATGATAGAATCCAATTTCCCCCTTTAAAAGTTACTTAAAATTTCAAATAAACATGGTCAAATTAACATACAAATTACAGGTTTCCTCATAACATAATAAGTTTCTACTCAACACTCTCTCAGTCTGGCATTGTCCTGCGAAGCTGTGCGCGTAGGCTTCAGGTTGGCGTTCCGTGCGTTCCGTCCGTCGTTCGGCGAATTCCAGGCGTCCTGTTCTTGAGCGTTCCTTTAGGAATGGCGTGGTAGATTCGTCGATACGATGGGGAGGAATGCGTGATATGTGAGCACGCGCAATACGGGGCCAATGCTGAATGTATGCGCCGGAGGCTTAGATACCAGCAGCAACATGCTGTATGAGGAGGTTAGGAACTCTTACAGTTCGAGCATGGAAATGATTATTTAGGTTTTAACAAGGAAAAAATGTAAAATTATTTAGGAGAAATGGTAGGAAAACGGCCAATTACCAGGTTGGATCTCCATGGTCAAGCGTGTGTCGTTGTGTGCATGAGAGGAAAATATGGCGCCTAGCACAGCATGGCTGGGCCAAAGATGCTTTGCACTCTCAGCAGTAAAATGGAATTAAAAGGATAAATGGTTATCTAATTGCCTCTATTATCGGCGACGCTTCTCGTCGTCGTATGGTCGTCGTTCGGCGATGCCATTTCACTTAAAAAGCACTCCCGGTACGGTGAAGAAAAACTAATTCGCTCGCACAAACCACTAGAAGATCTGCCTTGGGTTTCTCTTCCCCAACCAAGTGGCCGAGAAAACCCCGTCGCAAGCTTCTCTTGCGCATCCGCTTTCGCGCATTTTAGGCTGATTTCCCGCGGATCCCTGGCGTGGGTGTTTGGGTCGCCACAAATTTGAATTATTTGTGCCCGCCGCGACCCCTAGGCCAATGGGAAGACAGCGTTCAAGAAATCACGGCCTACTCGATGCAAACTGTTCGCGTTACCATCCAAGAGGCACTGGTTTCGCGGTGGTCGCCCGTTGGCCTTGCCGCATTCCGATGTCACGTGACTATTGATTTTCCTAGCAGCCGGCCGAACGATCTCCGAATCGACCGCTTCAACACCACTCGTGGCTGAACCCGCGCTCATGATAAAATACATATGCAAAATCGTTTGACAAACCACCTTGTCAACCGCCTAAAGCCCCTAGTAGGCCATTTAGGTAGACCATGGGTCTAATTACTAGGCACTGAAAACACTTGATGTGTTACTTTATGAATATTTTTAGCTTGATGGCTAACTTTGAATTTTTGAATATGTAAATATTGAGGCAAAAATTTGGGTCTGGGAGGCCTGACAGGCTGCCCGGCCCACAATGACCCCCACAACTTTTGGTGACCTTGCACTCAAGTCATCTAAAAAGTTACACAATGAGGTGGTACTGCAGCATACTGGCAGTATACACAAATTTTCTACAAAGTTGAATTCCATTTTGGAAAAATCCATCTTACATACTAAGCATAGGAAAGGTAAGGTGGGACCCTACCTTTAGGGAAGGGGGGGGAGGGGACCTGGAGTTAAGTCGAAAATTGGACGAGGATTGACCCAATCCTCGTCCAATTTACGATTTAAACCCTACTCCTGACTCATCCACGGATGCCCCCCTGAACAAAAACATTACGCTGTGGACCCCACACTCGGTCCTCCAGTAAAAAGCAAAACTTTTAAAAAAAAGAACTTCGGCCCTGGAAGCTGTTTACTCCCCCCGGACACTAATCACGAACCCCTTAAAATAAAAGGAAAGGTCCCACCCCCACGAAACTCTCTTGAGTTCCTCTAGTCCCCCTTGGCGCTAACGCCACTGGGTGGACCCGTTGCAGCGCGTGAACCAACAGCGCGCGCACCGGCTTGCACACCGCCTGGCTGCGACACCTCCCCCTCGCAGCACCTGACCGTCGCTTCGCTTGTTTTTTCACCACTGAATCAGCTGGCCGCTGCAGCAGATCCCCAAACACAGCTGGCTCGAAGCCTCGCAGCTAGGCGTTGCCCTCACGCAACCCCTACTAACCCTAGCTACCCTAAGGTGGTTGTCACGTCACCGCTCTAACACAGGTATTATGGCACCTTCCACTCGATAACAGTAAAATTAAAGAGGTGGCCGAATCAACACCTAATACAACCTACTCACGTCGGCACGTGGTAAGCTAACCACACAAAATCAACACGCGCCCGTATAGCGGCTTACAGTGATACAAACTCTCGTTGCACGAAGCAAAAATTACAATGACATATACGTGCTCATTTGAGACTTTAAAAAATACAGAGGACTACCTCTATCGTACACGTTGCACGAAGCCAAAAATTACAATGACATTTACGTGCTCATCTGAGACTTTAAATTACAGAGGACTACCCCTATCGTACACGTTGCACGAAGCAAACTCGGTTTCCTCGAGAAACCTCAGGAAAACAAACGCTCCTGACTCGGACCGTGTTTACGCAACAGCTGGTTTCACTACCAACTCTAGCAGTGCTCTGCGCACGCGCCAGGCACAACGTCAAACACGGGGCTTGCCCCAAAGCAACTCTAAGCTTGAAAAAGCACAAACTTGACCGAAACTCATACTCATTTGGAAAAAAAAAAACACCGGTTAAAAGACCTAACTGACTCTCAAGAGCAACCTTGCGCCCGTTTAGCGACTTAACAGAAACTTAAAATCGGTGCTGCGGCGGCGGGGCTAAACACCAACAACTCCAACACAACCACGCAGGTTACTGCCTACAAAACTTCGCAAACTCGCAACACGGAACTTTCTGGGGACCAACACGGTCTAGGCTGTCGCGTGGCAAAAAAGAGATGCTGAAGGCTTAAATAGGGTCCCCCTGGCTAACCTACCTACGGAAACACCTTCGTAGGAGACCCCGCCGGGACACCCGACCGGTACGGTCTACAAAACGCGAAACTGGCCCAAGGGCTTTTGGGTCCCACGCTCTGGGGTTTCGATAACAACGTGAACAAGGGTAAAACGTGTTTCACAACATCGATCCCCGTCGCGTCCTTGGACTAACGACCATGACACAAGCCAGCCTAACAGACACCCCAAATTCTAGGTTTAAACCATTCCGTCTGATTCCTAGTAGATGAGTTGGTCAAAGCAACCTGTTGCATTCTCTAGCTGTCTGGCAGCTGCTGCCGGGGTTGACAGATTTTTCCCCCGCCGGCTGACGGCGCCTCACGATCTGCGTCGATCGGTCGTCTTCGCTCTCTCTCTGCGCGTACTCCACAGTTCCCAGTCGAACTGGTGGCATTCTATCTCCTAACCGGTCCTCTCTCTCGGTAGCCGGTCGATCCAGCTGTATGTCAGATCAGCCCGACCGTCACTCATGGGCGAGGTCTCGCTGCACTAGCTGGCACGTGCCAATTATCTTGCTAGGTAACCAGCTGAGGCTCTCCCCTTTCTCTTCTCACTCGTGTGACCTAAATGCTTCGAAACTCCCCCACGGTTCCTCGACTCCCTTACGCTAATTATGCGGAAATACTAATGCAGAACTGCTTTAAGTGTCTCTTGAAGACAAAACATATTACATTACAAGAAATGCGATAATCTACAACACAGGGTTAACATAGGCAATGGGTTACAATTAAGCCAGGAGCGTACTCGATCCCACAGGGCTATCGACGCTGTTTACGACGGTACCGTCGCTTTGTACTTCTTCAAGTTGCTTATGTTGTACACCCTTTCCCTGTCCACGCTCATCTCAGCTCGTATGCGTTCTTGCCTGCGATTGCCGATACCGAGAAAGGGGCCCCTGTATAAAAAAAAAAATCTTTTTAGCTTCTTGTTGGGTAGATTCGAGATATTCAAAGGTTTTTAACAGTACCAGGTCCCCCACTGCGAACACTGTTTCGACAGGGTGTTTATTCGCATGTAACTTTCGCCGTTTTTCGCCTTTCTTATCGAGAAGTGCTTTCCTCCCACAGCAGCTTCATCTCATGCGTGATTTCGCTCGGTTCAGCAGGGTACTTGAACAAACGCGACACGCCTCTTATCGGCATCTCTTTGTGGTGAAGTTTGTACGCCGTGTAAACCTGTGCTCTAATGCTCGGTACTATTTAGCCAATATTCGATTCTCGGTACTATAGTCCATTTTATGATCAACTGAGAGTAGCTGTTTTGGCGTTGCTTCCAAATGCAGAACAGTTTGGCTAGCCCCAACTTTCTTTGTGTCGTCTTAATAGGGGTTGCAGCTAGTTTCGAGTCCTTGTGTTATTGTTGTCTGTTTGCCGATCCCCTTTCCCTTCCTTCAATGGCCATGTTGTAAACTACCTTTTCTTATATAAAGTTTATTGAGTCTGACAACAATTTTACCCTTCACAACTCAGAGCCCATCCACACTAATAAAATTTAAATTGAAAATTTAAAAGAATTAAATTCTATTCATATCATACCATTTCTACAACAAGTGGAAACCCTTAGTATAAAAATAAATATCACTACGCCGCTACGAAACACCCATAAAAAA